>VHKM01001238.1:2500-67082 GCA_007210695.1 Neogobius melanostomus | reverse complement strand
TATTATTTAAATATTATGACATTATTTTAACGTGACTAAATTATTAAAAACTTAAGTGATTTCGCAGATGACACAAACGTCTTCTATTCCAAGACAATTATAGTAAATTTAGTACTAACAATAAGACTGTGAACTAGTAAATTAAAAACATGGATGATCATTAAATAGAATTGTCCCTCAAACTAAATAAAACAAAGTAAATCGGTTGTTATTTCGGCTAATATAAGGAAAACACAGACCAGTAAATACCAGACGGTGTAAGTCGTAGACTACAGTATCAGAAATTTAAACTCTTAGGAGTCACATGACAGTAAATTAAGCTGGAAAACCACACATAAAGACACATACAGAGGTAAAGCTCCAAAAAGTATCATCAACTCATTATAAAAGACAAAGTTTTTCTAAATTACAATGCATTATTTATTAATAATGGTTCATTAGTTTTGCCATATCTAAGACTTACTGTGTAGAAGTCTTGGGGCAATACTATAAAAAGCTCATTACACCCCCTTGTTATAACCTCCAAAAACGGGCTGTAAGAATTATACATAAAGGTAGGAATATTACGATCACACTAATATTTTCTGCCAGTTAAACTGTTAAAAATGCAATGATTTAGTTGATTCTCTCCTGCCCAACTTTGTTTAAAGCCAACAAAATGTGCTACCTGCAAGGATACATAATTCTTTTTGCACGACAGAAGAGCTATGAACTGAGGGGGTGTGATAACTTTAAGGTCAAGCAGTGTCTTCACTAGGAAAGTATGTTGTGTCTGTATGTGGAGTTAAAGACTCTGGAACAACTTGGGGCGAGAATTTTAAAACAATTCCTAAATACATCATTTCAAATCAAATATAAAAAAAAAAATGGTATGGTCAAAAGTACCAGAAGGGAAATGGGTACTTGATTGACTAATGAGGTGTCCACAAAGTGCTGTGTAACTTTAAAGGTCAGATCTTAACTTAAATAATAATATTGTGGTTGTTACTATTACCTATGCAGTTGTTAGCCATTGTTTATGCAATTGCTGTTGTGTTGTTATCAACCTATTAACTAAATGTAACGTCAAGGATTAATAACTAACAATCTGTGGAGTTATCTCTTAGAAATCATCAAACTCAAGTCGATTCAGAACAAAGTACTGCTATTGATGCTGATGGTAATATAAAGGAAATAACTCTAGAAGTAAAAACATGCACTATCATGTACATCACCCATCACATAAACCATAGAATAAGGGCAGACATTGGGGGCCGGCACGCTCGAGAGGAAGGCATCCTCGTTCTGGCAGCAGACTCCCTAAAAGTTGTCCTTTTTAGATGCATTTAGTATAGGAACACTTATAAATCATACACAACATGTAGACTATCCACCTATACGTAACGAAAGATGAAGACAGTGGCTAGATATCCACCCTTAAATACCTGAAATAAGAACATGTAGACTATCCACCACTTAACTCTGAAAATGACATGTAGATTTCCACCGTATACTCTGAAAATAAACATGTAAGATTATCCACACCTCATAGTGAATCTGAAAAATATAAACATGTAGATTCCCCCTTAATACTCTGAAAATAAGAACATGTAGCTATGCACCATTATACTCGAAAATAAAAAACAGTTAGACTATCACACCCTTATCACTCTGAAAATAAAACATGATAGATTATCCAACCCTTATAGCTCTTAAAATAAACATGGTAGACACCCTTATTAGCTCTGAAAATCAAACATGTAGATTATCCACCTATACTCTGAATAAAACATGTAGATTATCCCCTTCACCTGAAAATAAAACATGTAGACTTATCACCTTACACCCTGAAAATAAAACATGTAGATTATCCACCACTTAACATTGAAAATAAACATATGAGACTCCACCTTATAACCTGAAAAAATAAACATGTAGACTATCACTTAAATACTCTTGCTGAAAATAAAACATTAGATATTATCCACTCTATAACTTTGAAAATAAAACATGTAGACTAATACCCCTTATACTCTTGAAAATAGATTATCCACACACTTATACTCTGAAAATAAAACATGTAGAATTATCCCACCCTTATACCTGAAAATAAAACATGATTTAGATTATCCACCCTTAAACCTGAAAATAAAACATGTAGACTACCACCCTTATACTCTGAAAATAAAACATGTAGATTATCCACCCTTAACTCTGAAAATAAAACATGTAGATTAGTCCACACGCTTCCACTCTGAAAAATAAACATGTAGAACTATCCACTTACACTCTGAGAATAAAAGCATGTAGATTATCCACCCTTAACTCTGTATTATTATAAACATTAGACTATCCACCTTATACTTCTGAAAATAAAACAGTAGAACTATCCACCTTATACTCCTGAACAATAAAACATGTTAGAATATCCACCCTTATAACTCTGAAAATAAATGTAGACTATCCCACACTTATACTTCTGAAAAATAAACATGTGATTATCCACCCTTATACTCTGAAAAATAAAACATTAGATTATCCACCTTATACTCTAAAATAAAAACATGTAGATTATCCACGCCTTATACTCTGAAAATAAAAACATGGTAGACTATCCAAACTTACACTCTGAAATAAAACATGTAGAATATCCACACCTTACACTCTGAAAAATAAAATGTAGACATCCACCCTATACTCTGAAAATAAAACCATGTAGACACCACCCTTATACCTGAAAAGGAAAACATGTAGATTATCCACCCTTATACCGAAAAAACAGTAGACTATCATCACCCTTAAACTCCTGAAAAAAAACATGTAGATATCCACCCTTGAATACTCTGAAAATAAAACATGTAGATTATCCGCACGCTTATACTCTGAAATAGAAACGTAAGGGTTATCCACCCTTATAACTCAGAAAATAAAACATGTAGACTATCCACCCTTATACTACTCTGAAATAAAACATTAGACTATCCACCCTTAACCTCTGAAAATAAACACATGTAGATACCACACTTTCTCGAAAATAACACATGTCAGAACTCCACCCTATACTCTGAAACACTAAAACCCTGTAGATATCCACCCTATAACTCCTGAAAATCAAACCACATCTGATTCATCCACCCTTAACCTGAAAATAAAACATGGTAGACTATCCACCTTTACACTACGGAAAATAAAACATGTAGATATCCAACCCTACAACTCTGAAAATAACATGTAGACATCCACGCCTTAACTCTGAAAAATAAACTCACGAATCACACTCCATTAATATCTCTGAAAATAACATTAGATTATCCACCCTTATACTCCTGAAACTAAACCATGTAGATTATCCCCCTTACACCTCTGAAATAAACATGTAATACCACCTTTACCTCCTGAAATAAAACAGTAGATTATCCCCCTTATTCTCTGAAAATAAAACATGTAGACTATCCACCCTTATACTCTGAAAAATAAAACATGTAGACTATCCACCCTTATACTCTGAAAATTAAACATTGTAGATTACCACCCCTTCATACTCTGAAAATAAAACATGTAGATTATCCACCCTTACACTCTGAAAATAAAACAGTAGACTATCCACCTTTACACTCTCTCGACATAAACAATGTAGATTACCCCTTAACAACTCTGAAAATAACATGCTAGACTAATCCACCCTTATCACCTGAAAGAACATCGTAGACTACTCCACCTTATACTCCGACAATCAAAACCACTGCTCAAGTCTACACCTCACGCACCTGAAATAAACACATGTAGATTATTCCACCCTATCACTCTGGAAAATAAAACATGTAGACATCCACCTTTACACTCCTGAAAATAAAACATGTAGATATCCACCCTTAACTCTGAAAATAAAACATGGTAACTAATCCACCCTTATACTCTGAAAATAAAACATGGTAGACTATCCACCCTTATACTCGAATACATGTAGATTATCCACCCTATACTCTGAAAATAAAACAATGTAGACTATCCACCCTTATACTCTGAAATAAAAACATGTGATTATCCCACCCCTTATACTCGGAAAATAAAACATGTAGATTATCCACCTTAACTCTGAAAATAAAACATTAGATTATCCACCTTATACTCTGAAATAAAACCTGTAGACTATCCACCCTTATCTCTGAAAATAAAACATGTAGATTCTCCACCCTATACTCGAAAAAAACATGTAGATTATCCCACCTTATACTCTGAAAAAAAACATTAGATATCCACCTTACATCTCTGAAAATAAAACATGTAGACGTTATCCACTTACACTCTGAAAAATAAAACATGTAGATATCCACCCTACCTCTGAAAATAAAACGATGTGACTAATGCCACCGCTAACGCTGAAAAATAAAACATGTGACTATCCACCCTTATACT
The DNA here is from genome assembly GCA_007210695.1 of Neogobius melanostomus. Taxonomy (NCBI): domain Eukaryota; kingdom Metazoa; phylum Chordata; class Actinopteri; order Gobiiformes; family Gobiidae; genus Neogobius; species Neogobius melanostomus. The sequence continues at coordinate 62,687 of VHKM01001238.1, read as the reverse complement.
CTGAAATAAAACATGTAGATTATCCACCCTTATACTCGAAATAAAACATGTAGATACCACACCTTACTCTGAAATAAAAACATGTAGACGATCCCCTTTACACTCTGAAAATAAAACATGTAGATTATCACCTTACACTCTGAAATAAAACATGGTAGACTATCCACCCTTATCACTCTGAAAATAAACATGTAGACTATCCCACCCTTATACCTGAAAATAAAACATGTAGATTATCCAGCCCCTATACTCTGAAAAAAACAAATGCTAAATTTCCACCCTATACTCTGAACATAAAAACATGTAGATTAATCCTACCCTTAACGCTGAAAATCAAACAATGTAGATTATCCACCCTACAGCCTCTGAAAATAAAAACATGTAGACTATCCACCTTTACCTCTGAAAATACCAAAATTAACATGTAGATTCATACACCTTACACTTCTGAAATAAAAACATGTAGACTATCCACCCTTTATACTCTGAAAATAAAACAGTAGACTATCCACCCTTATACCTGAAAATAAAACATGTAGATTATCCACCTTATCCTGAAAATAAAAACATGTAGAACTAAATCCACCCTATTACTCTGAAAATAAAACATGTAGATTATCCAAACCTTATACCTACTGAAAATAAAACATGTAGATTATCCACCTTATACTCTGAAAATAAAACATGTAAACCTAATCCACCCTTATACCTGAAAATAAAACATGTAGATTATCCACTCCTTATACTCTGAATAAAACTGTAGATTATCCACCCTTATACTCTGAAAATAAACATGTAGACTACCACCCTTATACTCTGAAAATAAAACATGTAGATTAAATCCACCTTATTCTCTGAAATAAAACATGTAGACTATCCAACCCTTAACTCTGAAAACTAAAACAGTGTAGATTATCCACAACTTATACTCTGAAAATAAAACATGTAGATTATCCAGCCCTTATACTCTGAAAATAAACATGTAGATTATCCACCCTTAAACTCTGAAATAAAACATGTAGATTATCCCACCTTCACTCTGAAATAAAACATGTAGACTATCCACCTTTACACCTGAAATAAACATGTAGATTTATCCACCCTTACACACTCTGAAATAAAACATGTAGAAACTACTATCCACCCTATACTCTGGAAAAATAAAACAATGTAGACGATATCCACGCCTTATACTCTGAAAAATAAACATGTAGATATCCACCCTTATACCCTAAATAAAACATGTAGAACTAACCACCCTTACACTCTGAAATAAAACATGTAGACTATCCACCTTTACACTCTGAAAATAAAACAGTAGAATTCCACCCTTACACTCGAAATAAAACATGTAGACTATCCACCCTTATCTCTGAAATAAAACATGTAGACTTATCCCCCTTATACTCTGAAATAAAACATGTAGATTATCACCTTATACCTGAAAATAAAACATGTAGGGAATTACCACCCTTATACTCTGAAAATAAAACAGTTAGTTATCCCACCCTTACACTCTGGAAAATAAAACATGTAGACTATCCACTTTACACTCTGAAAAATACCATGTAGATTATCCACCCTTACCACCCGAAAATAAACATGTAGACTATCCACCCTATACTCTGCAAATAACATGTAACATCGCACCTTATACTCTAAATAAAAAACATCGTAGACTATCCACCTCATACTCTGAAAATAAAACAATGTAGATATCCACCCTTATAACCTCTGACAAATAAAGACATGTAGACTATCCACACGCCACCCTTATACTCTGAAAATAAAACATGTAGACTATCCACCTTTACACTCCTGAAAATAAACATGTGACATCCACCCTTGAACACTCTGAAATAAAACATGTAGAATATCCACAACCATATACTCTTGAAATAAAACATGTAGACTATCCACCCTCAACTCTGAAAATAAACATGTAAGACATCCCACCCTTATACTCTGAAAATAAAACATGTAGACTATCCACCCTAGACTCTGAAAAATAAACATGTACTAATCAACCTCATACCTCTGAAAATAAAATGTAGACTATCCACCCTTATAACTCTGAAAATTAAACATGTAGACTATCCACCCTTACACTCTGAAAAAAAACATGTAGACTATCACCCTTTACCACTTCTGAAATAAAACATGTAGACTATCCACCCATATACCTACTGAAAATAAAACATGTAACTATCCACCCTATACACTGAAAATAAAACATGTAGATTACCACCCTTATACTCTGAAAATAAAACAGGTAGATCTTACCACCCTTACACTCTGAAAATAAAACATGTAGACTACACCTTTACACTCTGAAAATAAAACATGTAGATTATCCACCTTACACTTCTGAAAATAAACATGATAGACCTATCCACCTTATACTCATGAAAATCAAACATGTAGACGTATCCACCTTATACTCTGAAAATAAACATGTAAGATATCCACCCTTATACCTGAAAATAAAACATGTAGATTATCCACCCTTATACTCTGAAAATAAAACATGTAGAATATCCACCACTTAACTCTGAAAATAAAAACATGTAGACGTATCCACCTTTACACTCTGAAAATAAAACATGTAGATTATCCACCCTTCACTCTGAAATAAAACATGTAGACTATCCACCCTTATACTCCTGAAAATAAAACATGTAGACTATCCACCCTTATACTCTGATAAAAAACATGTAGACTATCCACCCCATACTCTGAAAATAAAACATGTAGACTATCCACGCCTTATACTCTGAAATAAACATGTAGACTATCCACCCTATCCGCTGAAAATAAAACATGTAGACTATCCACCCTTACACTCTGAAAAATAAAAATGTAAGCCTATCCCACACCTTACACTCTGAAAATAAAACATGTAGACTATCACCCATATACTCTGAAAATAAAACATGTAGACTATCCCACCCTCATACTCGTGAAAATAAAACATAGATATCCACACCTTATACTTCTGAAATAAAACATGTAGACTATCCACCTTATACTTCGAAAATAAAACATGTTAGACTAATCCACCCTCATACTCTGAAAATAAAACAGTAGACATCCACCCTTATACTCTGAAAAATAAAAACATGTAGACTATCCCACCCTTACACTCTGAAAATAAAACAGTAAGACTATCCACCCTTATACAAAACTCTGAAAATAAAACAATGTAGACTATCCACCATAACTCTAAAAAAACATGTAGATTAATCCACCCTTATAACTCTGAGAAAAATAAACACATGTAGATTATCCACCCTTATTCTGAAAAATAAAACATGTAGATATCCACCTTACATCTGCATAATAAAACATGTAGAACTCTCCCACCCTTTACCACTCTGAAAATAAAACATGTAGATTAATCCACCCCTTACACACTTGAAAATAAAACATGTAGACTATCCACCCTATACTCTCTGAAAAATAAAACATGTAGACATCCACCCTTATACTCTGAAAATAAAACATGTAGATGTATCCAACCCCTTATACCTCTGGAAAATAAAACAATGTAGAATATCCCACCCTTATACTCTGAAATAAAAATGTAGATAATCACCCTTAATAACTCTGAAAATAAAACATGTAGATTATCCCACCCTTACAACTCTGAAAATAAAACCATGTAGACTATCCCAGCCTTTACACTCTGAAAATAAACATGTAGATTATTCCACCCTTACACTCTGAAATAACATGTAACTATCACACCCTTAACTTCTGAAAATAAAAACATGTAGACTATCCACCTTTACTCTGAAATAAAACATGTAGATTATCCACCCTTTATACTCTGAAAATAAAACATGTAGACTATCCAGCCCTTATACTCTGAAATAAAACATGTAGAATTACCACCCTTATAACTCTGAAAAATAAAACATGTAGATTACCACCCTTATACTCTGAAAAAATACAACATGTAGACTAATCCACCCTCATACTCTGAAAATTAAAACATGTAGACTATCCACCCTTATACTCTGAAAATAAAACATGTAACTATCCACCCTTATAACTCGAAAAATAAAACTGTAGACTAATCCACCCCTTACACTCTGAAAATAAAACTGTAGACTATCCACCCTTACAACTCTGAAAATAAAACATGTAGACTATCACCGCCATATCTGAAAATAAAACATGTAGACTATCCACCCTTAATACTCTGAAAATAAAACATGTAAAAGACTATCACCCTTAATCTCGAAAATCAAAACATGTAGACTATCCACCCCTTATACTCTGAAAAATAAAACATGTAGACTATCCACCCTCATACTCTGAAGAGATAAAACATGTAGACTATCCAACCCCTATACCTCTGAAAATAAAACATGTAGACTATCCACCCTCATAACTCTGAATAAAATAAAACAGGTAGACTAATCCACGCCTTATACTCTGACAAAAAACATGTAAGAAACTATCCACCCTTACACCTGAAAATAAAACCATGAGAACTATCACCCTTACACTCTGAAAATAAAACATGCTTAGACTCTATTCCACCATATACTCTGAAAATAAAACATGTGTAGACTATCCACCCTCATAACTCTGAAAATTAAAACATGTAGACTATCCACTCTTATACTCTGAAAATAAAACATGTAGACTCCACCCTTACACTCTGAAAATAAAACATGTAGACTATCCACCCTTAATACTCTGAAAAAAAACATGTTAAGACTATCCACCCTTACACTCTGAAAATAAAACATGTAGACTATCCACCCTTATACTTCTGAAAATAAAACAGTAGCTAATCCACACCTTATACTCTGAAAATAAAACATGTAGAATTATCCACCCTTATACTCTGAAAAATAAAAACATGGTATGATATCCACCCTTATACTCTGAAAATAAAACATGTAGAATCACCCTTAACACTCGAAATTAACATGTAGACTATCCACCTTTACACCCTGAAAATAAAACATGTAGATTATCCAACCTTACACTCGAAAAATAAAAACATGTAGATCTATCCACCTTATACTCTGAAAATAAAACATGTAGACTATCCACCCTTATACTCGAAAATAAAACATGTAGACTATCCACCCATATACTTCTGAAAATAAACATGTAGACATCCACCCTCATACCTGAAAATAAAACATGTAGACTATCCCACCCATATAACTCTGAAAAAAAAACATGTAGACATCCACCCTTTAACTCTGAAAATAAAACATGTAGACTATCGCACCCTCATATCTGAAAAAAAACATGTAAGACTATCCACCCTCATACTCTGAAAACATGTAGACTATCCACCCATATAAATGCTGAAAATACATGTAGACTACCAACCCTTATACTTGAAAATAAAACATGTAGACTATCCACCCTACAACTCCGAAAAATAACACATGTAGACTAATCCACCCTTATACTCTGAAAATAAAACATGTAGACTATTCCACCCTACAACTCTGAAAATAAACAGTGTAGACTAATCCACACCTATACTCTGAAAATAAAACAATGTAGACTATCCACCCTTATACTCTGAAATAAACATGTAGATTATCCACCCTTATACTCTGCAATAAAACCACCCTTATACTCTGAAAATAAAACATGTAGATTATCCACCCCCTTACCTCTGAAAATAAAACATGGTAGACTATCCAACCTTTACAACTCCTGAAAATAAAACATGTAGATTATCCACCCTTAATAACCTGAAAAATAAAACATGTAGATTATCCACCCTTACACTCTGAAAATAAAACATGTAGACTATCCATCCACTTACACTCTGAAATAAAACATGTAGATTATCACCCTTACACTCATGAAAATAAAACATGTAGATATCCACCATTATACTGCTGAAAATAAACATGTAGACTATCCACCACTTATACTCGAAAATAAAACATGTAGACTATCCACCCTTTACTCTGAAAATAAGAACATGTAGCTATCCACCCTCATACTCTGAAAATAAACATGTAGACTATCCACCTTATACTCTGAAAATAAAACATGTAGACTATCCACCCTTACCCTCGAACAAAATAAACATGTAGACTATCCACCCTTACACTCTGAAAATAAACATGTAGACCTATCCACCCTAACTCTGAAATAAAACATGTAACTATCCACGCCCATACTCTGAAATAAAAAATGTAGACTATCCCCAACCTGAAAATAAAACATGTAGACATCCACCCTTACACTCTGAAAATAAAACCATTAGACTATCCACCCTTATACTCTGAAAATAACATGTAGACTATATCCACCCTTACCCCTGAAAATAAAACATGTAGACTACCACCCTTATACTCTGAAAAATAAAAACATGTAGACTTATCCACCCTTATACTCTGAATAAACATGTAGATTCAACCACTCTTATACCGAAAATAAAACATGTAGATTATCCCCTTATACTCTGAAAATAAAACATGTAGATTAATCCACCCACTTACACTCTGAAATAAAACGTAGACTATCCACCTTACACCTGAAATAAAACATGTAGATTATCCACCTACACTCTGAAAATAAAACATGTAGATATCCACCCTTAACTCGAAAATAAAACATGTAGACTATCCACCCTTTATACTCTGAAAAATAAAACATTAGACTATCCACCCTAACTCTGAAAATAAAAAATGTAGACTATCCACCCTCATCTCTGAAAATAAAACATGTAGACTATCCACCCATATACTATGAAAATAAAACATGTAAGACTTATCCACCCTTATACTCTGAAATAAAACATTAGACTATCCCACCTCATACTCTGAAAATAAAACATGTGACTATCCACCCTCATACTCCTGAAAATAAAACATGTAGACTATCCACCCATATACTCTGAAAATAAAACATGTAGACTATCCACACCTATACTACTGAAAATAAAACATGGTAGACTATCCACCCTTACACTCTGAAAATAACATGTAGACTATCCACTTCCTTATACCTGAAAATAAAACATGTAGACACCACCCTAACTGAAAATAAAACATGTAGACTATCCACCCTTATACTCTGAAAATAAAACATGTAGACTATCCACCCTTAATACTCTGAAAATAAAACATGTAGATTATCCACCCTTAATACTCTGCAAAATAAAACATGTAATATCCAACCTTATACTCTGAAAATAAAACATGTAGATTATCACCCTTACACTCTGAAAATAAAACATCGTAGACTATCCACTTTACACTCGAAATAAAACATGTAGATTATCCACCCTTTACTCACTTGAAAATAAAACATGTGAACTATATCCAACCCTTACACTCTGAAAAATAAAACATGTAAGACTATCACTTACAACCTTTAAAATAAAACATGTAGATTATCCCCTTACACTTGAAATAAAACATGTAGACTATCCACCTTATACTCTGAACAAATAAAACAGGTATCTAGGACTATCCACCCTATACTCTGAAAATAAAACAGTTAGATATCCAACCCTGTGGTGGGTATTACTCTGAAAATTAAAACATGGTTTAGGACTATTCCAACCCTCTAACTCTGAAAAAATAAACAATGATAGACTATCCACCCTTATACTCTCTGAAAATAAAAATTAGATTATCCACCCTTATACTCTGAAAATAAACATGTAGATTATCCACCCTTATACTCTGAAAATAAAACATGTTTTAGACCTATCCACCCCTTACACTCTCGTTCTGAAAAAATAAAACACATTGTAGACTATCCACCCACTATACCTCTGAAACATAAAAACATGTAGACTAATCCACCCTCATACTCGCTGAAATTAAAACATGTTAGACTATTCCACCCTATACTCATGGAAAATAAAACTGCCTATAGACTATCCACCCTCCATACTCTGAATAAAACATTGATTAGGACCCTTTTCCACCCTTCCTATACACTCTGAAATAAAACATGCCTAGATTCCAGCCCTCATACCTCTGAAAATTAAACATGTAGATTATCCACCCTTCGATTACTCTGAAAAATAAAACCATGTAGACTAATCCACACCTTTATACTCTGAAAAATAAAACTTGTTAGTTTAATTCCACCTTATATACCTCTGAAAATAATACATGCAGACTATCCACCCTGGTGTAATACTCTGAAAATAAAATGTTATCAGACCTTTGCACCCTATACTCTGAAAATAAAAACATGCATAGATTATTTCCACCTTTAATACTCTGAAAATAAAACATGTAGACTATCCACCCTTATACTACGAAAATTAAAAAACATGTAGACTATTATTTCCACCTTTTATACTCTGAAAATTATAAAAACATGTTTTAGAGACTATCCACCCTTTATACTCTTGAAAATAAACATGTAGACTATCCACCCTTTATACTCTGAAAATAAATACATGTTTGGACTATTCCACCTTTACTCTGAAATAACACATGTTATATCCACCTTTACTCTGAAATAAACATGTTAGACTGATCCACCTTATACTCTGAAAATAAAAACATAGTTAATTATCCACCCTTATACTCTGAAAATTAAATACATGTAGAGACTAGTCCACCCTTACTTACTCGAAGATATAAAACCATTGTTAGACTATCCACCCTACACTCTAAAATAAAACATGTAGATTATCCACCTTATACTCTGAAATTAAACATGATAGATTATCCACCCTATTACTCTGAAAATAAAACATGTAGACTATCCACCCCCTTCTCTGAAACAATTTAAACATGTTTGACAATTTCCACACCTGCGTATACTCTGAAAAAAATAAAACATGAGACTATCCCCCTTATACTCTGAAAAAAAACAGTGACTATCCACCTGTATACTCTGAAAATAAAATGTTTGGCTATCCACACCTCATCACTCTGAAAAATAAAATGATATAGACTATCCACCCTCATACTTGAAAATTAAAACTGCAGGAACTATCCACCCTATATACTCTGAAAAAAACTGTGGACTATCCAACCTTATTACTCTGAAAATAAAACATGTAACTATCACCTTTATACTCTGAAAATAAAACAATGATATAGACTATCCCCCCTCATACTTGAAAATAAAAATGTTGACTATCCACCCTTATACTCTGAAATAAAACATGTAGATTATCCACCCTTATACTCTGAAAAATAAACATGTAGATTACATCCACCTTACACTTTGAAAATAAAAATGTAGATTATCACCCTTATTCACTCTGAAAAATAAAACATGTAGACTAGTCACCGCTCTATACTCTGAGAAATAAAACATGTAAGACTTTCCACCCTTATAACTCTGAAAAATTAAACATGTGGGGACTATCCACCCTTATACTCTGAAAATAAAACATGTAGACTATTCCACCTACCACTCTTGAAAATTTAAAAATGTATTTATCCACCCTTATACTCTGAAATAAAACATGTAGACATCCCCTGTATACTCTGAAAAATAAATGTTAGACTATCACCTTATACTCTGAAATAAATGTGCTATCCACCCCTTATACTCTGAAAATAAAACCATGTACGATTATAGATTGACGTAGATTTGAACTTGTCCAACCAAAAAAACATGAAAAAAATAAAATGGCCCGTAAAAAATCACCTCACTTTTGTTTGTTTTAAGTGTTTTTAAGTGGTTTTTGTGTTTTTTGTTGGTTCCATTTACCGTTTTGGGGTTGGTTTAAGCAGATTGCAGTTCAGAGTTTTCTGGATTGTTCTTTAAAGCTGAGACGGTTAGTTATTAGTTCAAGTCTTTAGATCTATCTGGAGCGACTCGGAGTGTGAAAAACAAAGTTTGTTTTTGTTCCACAAAAGACATACTGGATCACGACTCCGTTTCCATAATCAAAGGATAATCAGTTCCTCTGCGGTCCAAAACCACCAGGAACTTAAAACATCTGTAACATCTGCCTTTTCACAATAAGAGGCCCGGTGAGAGGAGCTTAAACGATCTGTTAAAATCTGCATTCACAATAAAGAGCAGTGAGAGAATACACACTCTTGTAACCATCTGCTTCACAATAAGATGCGTAGAGAGGAACTAAACATCTGTAACATCTGCTTCACAATAAGGTGTGAGGGAACTAAAAACATCTGTAACATCTGCTCCATTAAGAGCTGAGAGGCCACATCACAACACATCTTGTAACATCGCTCACAATAAGAGCGTGAGAGGGAACTAAACATCTGTAGCCATCTGCCCTTCACATAAGAGCGTCGTGAGAAGGATCTGAAACATCCGTAGACATTCTGCCTTCACAATAGAGGTGAGAGGAACTAAACTCTTAAATCTGCTTCACCTAGAGCGTGAGAGGAATAGAACATCTGTAACATCTGCTTCACAATAAAGAGCGTGAGGTGGGAACTAAACATCTGTAACATCTGCTACACCAATTAAGAAGCTGCTGAGAGAACTAAACATCTGTAAACATTCTGCTTCACAATAAGAGCCGTGAGACGGAACTAAACATCTGTTAACATCTTTCACAAAGTCAACGTTTCTCGTGTTGTAGAACTTTTGACGGACTTTGAAATAACATTTTAAACAGAAATCATGCAGCTTGTTAAAAAGATTCACTTGAAACTTAAAAAACAAAAGCAGCAGTTTTGTGTTGTTCCTAACTAATTCCTCATACTGCAGTATGTGGAGTTACTGCAGTATGAGGAGTTTACTGCAGTATGAGGACGTTACGTGCAGTATGAGAGTTACTGCAGTATATGAGGAGTTACTGCAGTATGTGGCGTTACTGCAGTATGTGGAGTATACTGCAGTATGAGGAGTTACTGGCAGTATGTGGAGTTACTGCAGTATGAGGAGTTACATGCCGCTATGTGGAGTTACTGCAGGTATGGTGGGGTTACTGCAGTATGTGGAGTTACTGCAGTGTGAGGAGTTATGCAGTATGTGGAGTACTCAGGTATGAGGAGTTACTGCAGTATGAGGAGTTACTGCAGTTATGTGAAGTTACTGCAGTATGTGGAGTTTACTGCAGTATTGAGGAGTTACTGCAGTTAGATTTACTGCAGTATGTGGGTTACCGCAGTATGAGGAGTTACCTGCAGTCATGAGGAAGTTAACCGCAGTATGTGGAGTTACTGGCAGTATGTGGAGTTTTACGGCAGTATGTGGAGATTACTGCAGTATGAGGAGTACTGCAGTATGAGGAGTTACTGCAGTATGCTGGATGTTACTGCAGCTATGGAGGATATACTGCAAGTATGTGGGTTACTGCAGTTATGTGGCAGTTACTGCAGTATTGAGGGTTACTGCGTATGAGGAGTTTACTGGCAAGTATGTGGAAGTTATCTGCGAGTATGAGGATACTTGCAGTATGTGGAGTTTACTGCGTAATGAGGAGTGTTTACCTGCAGGTATTGAGGAGGTTACTGCCATATGTGAGTTTACTGCAAGTATGTGAGTTACTGCAGTATGAGAGGTTACTTGCAGTAGAGGCGTTACTGCGTATGTGGAGTTATGGCAGTATGAGGAGTTACTGCAGTATTGCTGGTTACTGCAGTATGTGGAGTTTACTGCAGTAGTGGAGTTACTGCATATAGGTTAGCATGCAGTATGAGGAGTACTGCATATGTGGAGTTCACTCAGTGCTGGGAGTTACCTGCAGGATGTGGAGTTCTGCAGTATGTGGATTACTGCGTATGAGGAGTTACATGCAGTATGTGGGGTTACCTTGCAGTATGTGGAGGTTCTGCAGTATCGTGGAGTTACCTGCAGTATGCAGGAGTTTACTGCAGAATGGGAGGTTTACTGCAGTTATGTGGAAGTACTGCAGTATTGTGGAGTTTTACTGCCATATTTTGAGTTTACATGCAGTATGAGGAGTACTGCAGATGTTACTGCAGTATGAGGATGTTACTGCAGTGTTTACTGCACGTATGAGGAGTTACTGCAGTTATGAGGAGTTACTGCAGGATGTGGAGCGTTACTGCAGTTATTGGAGTTACTGCAGTATTGAGGGAGTACTGCAGTATGTTGGAGTCTGACTGCAGTGTTCACTGCAGATATGAGGAGTTACTGCAGTATGAGGATTTCTGCAGTGTTATGCGTATGAGGAGTTACTTGCAAGTATGAGGAGTTTAACTGCAGTATGAGGAGTTACTGCAGTATGTTGGCAGTTACTGCATATGTGGAAGTACTGCGTAATGAGAGTTACTCGCACCCTATGTGGAGTTCACTGCAGTATGTGGAAGTAACTTGCAGTATGAGGAGTTTTACTGCAGTATGTGGAGTTACTGCAGTATGCGCGCGCTCTCCTGCAGTATGAGGAGTTACTGCACGTATGTGGAGTTACTGCAGTATGTTGGAGTTACTGCAGTTTGTGGAGTTACTGCAGTATGTGGAGTTACGTGCAGTATGGGATGTTACTGCAGTGTTACTGCAGTATGAGGAAGGTTACTGGCAGTATGTGGAGTTACTTGCAGTACGAGGAGTTAACTGCGAGTATTGTGGATTACTGCGTATGTGGAGTTACTGCAGTATGAGGAGTTACTGCAGTATGTGAGGCTTTTACTGCAGTATGTGAAGTTACTGCAGTATTTCGAGAGTTACCTGCGAGTATGTGGAGTTTACTGCAGTTATTGTGGAGTTACTGCGTATGTGGAGTACTGCAGTATGTTTGAGTTACTGCAGTGTACTGCAGTAATTAGGAGTTACTGCAGTATGTGGAGTTACTGCGCAGTCTATGAGGAGTTACTGGCAGTATGTGGGTTACTGCAGTACTGTGGAGTTACGCAGCTATGTGGGAGTGTATGTGGAGTTACTGCCAGTATGTGAGAGTTACTGCAGTATGAGGAGTTACCTGCAGTATGTCGGAGTACCCTGCAGTATGAGGAGTTATGCAGTATTGAGGAGTTACCTGCAGTATGTGAGTTCACATGCAGTATGGTGGGAGTTACTGCCCGTATTGAGAGCAGTTACTGCAGATATGTGGAGTTACTGCAGTATGTGGAGTCTACTGGCAGTCATAGGACGTTTACTGCCAGTATGTGGAGTACTGCACGTATCGTGGATTACTGCAGTATGTGAGTTACTGCAGTATGTGGAGTCTTACTCGCAGTGTTAACTGCAGTAATGAGGCAGTTTACTCGCAGTATCGTTGGACGTTACTGCAGTATGCGGAGTTACCTGCAGCTATTGAGGAGTTACTGCAGTAGGGGGTTACTGCAGTAGTGGAGTTACTGCAGTAGAGAGTAACTGGCAGTTATGTGGAGTTACTGCAGTAGTGAGAGTTACTGCAGTATGTGGGTTACTGCCAGTCGTGGAGTCTACTGCAGTAATGTGAGGTACTGGCAGCTATGATGGAGTTACCTGCAGTGTTACTGCAGTATGCGGAGTTACTGCAGTATGCAGGGAGTTACTGACAGTATGAGGATGTTACTGCAGTATGTGGAGTTACCTGCGTATGTGGAGTTACTGCAGTATGAGGAGCTTACTGCAGTATGTGGATTACTTCGCAGTATGTGGAGTTATCGCAGTATGTGGAAGGTTACCTCGACCAGTATCGTGGCAGTTACCTTGCAGTATGTCGGAAGTTACTGCAGTTTTACTAACAGGAGAGATTGCAGTATGTGGAGTTACCTTGGGCATGTATAGGAGTACTGCAAGTATGAGGATTACTGCAGTATGTGGAGTTACTCGCGAGGTAATGTGGAGTTACTGCAGTATGAGGAAGTTACTCGCAGTATGTGGAGTTACTGCAGTATGTGGAGTTACGCAGTATGAGGAGTTACTGCAGTATGTGGAGTTACTGCAGTATGTGGAGTTTTACTGGCAGTATGTGAGTTACTGCAGTATGGAGGAGTTACTGCAGTATGTGGAGTTACTGCAGTATGAGGAAGTTACTGCAGTATGTGGAGTACTGCCAATAGAGGAGTTACTGCAGTATGTTGGAAGTTACTGCAGTATGAGGAGTTACTGCAGTAATGAGGAGTTACTGCCAGTATGTGAGTTACTGCAGTGTTACGCAAGTATGAGGAGTTACTGGCAGTATGTGGAGTTACTGCAGTATGAGGAGTTACCTGCAAGTATGGAGGAGTTACGCAGTATGAGGAGTTACTGGCAGTATTTGGGAGTTACTGCCAGTAATGAGGAGTTACTGCTATGAGGATTACTGCAGTATGAGGAGTTACTGCAGTATGTGAGTTTAACTGCAGTATGAAGGAGTTACTGCAGTAATGTGGAAGTTTACTGCAGTAATGAGAGTTTACTGCAGTAAGGATTACTGCAGTAATGTGTAGTTTACTGGCAGTAGAAAAGGAAAAGTTTACTGGGCAGTATGTGGAGTACTGCAGTATGTGACGTTACTGCAGTATGTGGAGATTACTGGCCAGTATGAGCTGAGTTACTGCAGTATGTGGAGTTTTACTCGCAGTATAAAGGAGTTACGCAGTAGTGGAGTTACTGGCAGTAGAGGAGTTACTGCAGTATGAGGAGTTACTGGCAGTATGAGGAAGTTACTGGGCATATGTGGAGTTACTGCAGTCATGTGGAGTTAGCTGCAGTATGAAGGAGTTACTGCAGTATGTGGAGTTACTCAGTATGTGGAGTACTCGGAGTATGTGGAAGTTACTGGCCAGTGTTACGCAGTAATGTAGGAGTTACTGGCAGTATGTGGAAGTTACGGCAGTATGAGGATTACTCAACTGGCAGTATGTGGAGTTACTGCAGTATGGAGTCTACTGCAGTAGATGGAGGTTACTGCAGTGTTACGCATATGAGGAGTTACTGCAGTATGTGGAGTACTCGCGCGCAGTATGAGGATTACTGGCAGTACGTGGAGTTACCTGGCAGTTGTGGAGTACTGCAGTAGTGGAGTTACTGCAGTATGTGAGTTACTGGGCATAGGTTACTCAGTATGAGAGTTACTGCAGTTATGTGGAGTTACTGGCAGTATGAGAGGTTACTCGGCAGTATGTGGAGTTAATGCAGTAATGTGGAGTTACGGCAGTATGGTGGAGTTACTGCAGTAATGTGGACGTTAACTGCAGTTTTACTGGCAGTATGAGGAGTTAAACTCAGCAATGCTTATGTGACTACTGCAGTAGTGGAGTTACGCAGTGTTCTGCACAATGAGGATTCTGCAGATGTGGAGATTACTGCAGAATGTGGAGTTACTGCAGTATGAGGAGTTACTGGCAGATGTGGAGTTACTAGAGTATGTGGAGTTACCTGCAGTATGTGGAGTTACTGGCAAGTATGTGGATATACTAGCTGCAGTGTTACTTCGCAGTATGAGAGTTAAGCTGGCAGTAATTGTAGTTACTGCAGTAATGAGAGTGTTACCGCGCAGTATGTGAGTTACTGCATATTGGAGTTACTCGCGGTATGCTGGAAGTTACTGCAGTAGTGGATTACTGCAGTATGTGGAGTTACTGGCAGTTGTGAGTTACTCGCAGTGTTACTGGCAGTATTGTGGAGTTACTGCATGCTATGTGTAGTTAACTGCAGTATAGGAGTTACCTGCATTGTGGAGTTAACTGCAGTAGTTGAGGAGTTACTGCAGTTATGAGGAGTTAGCTGCAGTATGTGAGTTACTCGCACTAGCTGGAGTTTACTGCACGTATTGGATTACTGCAGTGTCTGGCAGTATGTGGAGTTACTGGCAGTCACTAGGAGTTACTGCAGTATGTGGAGTTACTGGCAGTATGAGGAGTTATGCGTATGTTGGAGTTTACTGCAGTATGTGGACGTAGTATCGGTGGAGTTACTGCAGTAGTGGAGTTACTGCACGTGTTACGGCATGTATGTGGAGGTTACTGCAGTTATGAGGGTTAGCTGCAGTATGTGAGTTTAACTGCAGTAATGTGGAGTTAACTTGCAGTATGTGGAGTTACGCAGTAGTGGAGTTACTGGCAGTATGTGGCAGTTACTGCAGTGTTACTGGGCATATGAGGAGTTACGCAGTAGAGGCAGTTACTCGGGCAGTATGTGGAGTTACTGGCGCAGTAATGTGGATAGTATGGTGGAGTTAGCAGGTATGTAGTTACTGCGTATGAGGAGTTACTGCAGTATGTGATTTACTGGGCACGTAGTGAGAGTTACTCGGCAGTAGTGAGTAGCGGGCAGTATGTGGAGTTAGTGCAGTATGAGAGTTAAGCTGCAGTATGTGGAGTTAATGGCAGTATGAGGAAGTTACTTGCAGTATGTGGAGTTACTGCAGTATGAGGAGTTACTGGCAGTAGTGGAGTTACGCAGTAAAATGAGAAGTTACTGCAAAGTATGTGGATTACGAGCAGTATGATGGAGTAGTAGTGGAGTTACTGGCAGTTATGTGGAGTTTACTGGCAGTATTGAGGAGTTAGCGCAGTAATTGGAGTTACTGCAGTATGAGGAAGACTGCAGTATGAGGAAGTTACTAGCAGTATGGTGGATTACTGCAGTATTGAGGAGTTACTGGGCAGTAGTGGATTACTGGGCAGTATAAGGATTACTGCAGTATGAGAGTTTACCTGCAGTAAGTGGATGTTGAGCGGGGCAGTATGAGGCAGTTACTGGCAGTATGTGAGTCATACTTGGGCAGTATGTGATTAGCTGCAGTATGAAGTTACAGCAGTATGTGGAGTTACTGCAGTATTGAGTTACTGGCAGTATGTGGAGTTACTGCAGTATGAGGAAGTTACTGCAGTATGTGGAGTACTGCAGTATGAGGAGTACCTGGGGGCAGTATGAGGAATTACTTGCAGTAATGTGGAGTTACTCAGTATGAGGATTTGCATAGAGGAGTTACTCTGCAGTATGAGGAGTTACTGCAGTTATTGTGGAGTTACTGCAGTATGCTGGATTTACTGCAGTATGAGGAGTGTACTGCAGTATGGTGGAGTTTACTCGCAGTATGTGGATTACTCGGCAGTAATGAGGATTTAACTGGCAAGTTAATGGGAGTTACTGAGTATGGTGGAGTTACTGGCAGTCATTGTGGAGTTACTGCAGTATGTGGAGTTACTGCAGTAGTGTGGAGTTACTTGCCAGTGTACTCAGTAATTGAAGAGGTTACTGCAGTTGTGAGTTACTGCAGTATGAGGAGTTCTGGCAGTATGTGGAGTTATGCAGTGTATCAGTAATGAGGAGTTACTGCAGTAATGTGAGTTAACTCAGTATGTGAGTTACTGAGTATGAGGAATGTACTGCAGTGTTGAGTTAGTTATGAGGAGTTGACTGCAGTATGTGGAGTTACTGGCAGTATTGGAAGTTCTGCAGGTATGAGGAGTTACTGCAAGTGATTGGAGTTTAGCGCAGTATAGGAGTACTGGCAGTATGAGAGGTTACTGCAGTAGTGGAGTTTCTGCAGTATGGAGTTACTGCAGTGATGTGGAGTTACTGCAGTAGAGGAGGTTTACTGCAGGTATGAGGAGTTAACTGCAGTATGAGGAGTTACTGGCAGTAATGAGGAGTTTACTGGCAGTAGTGAGGAGTTACTGCAGGTAATGAGGGAGTTACTGCAGTATGAGGATTAGCTGCAGTATGTGAGTTACTGCAGTATGAGAGTTACTATAAGCAGTATGTGGAGTTACTGCAGTGTTACCTGAAGTATGAGGAGTTACTGCGTATGTGGAGTTACTGCAGTATGTGGAGTTATGCAGTATAGGATGTTACTGCAGTGTTACTGCAGTAATGAGGAGTTACTGCAGTATGAGAGTTACTGCAGTATGGTTGGAGTTACTGCAGTATGAGGAGTTCTGCAGTAGGGAGTTACTGCAGTATGAGGTGTAGCTGCAGTTATGAGGAGTTACTGCAGTATGTGGAGTTACTGCAGTATGAGGAGTTACTGCAGTATGAAGTGGAGTTCTGCGTATGTGATTACTGCAGTATGAGGAGTTACGCATATGGGAGTGTACTGCAGTATGAGGAAGTTAACTGCAGTATGTGGAGTTACTGCAGGTATGAGGAGTTCTGCGTTGCTTTGAGGCGCTGGGATCTGCCTTGTTGGAAAGTAATTTAGTTTGAGCAGGTTTTTGAATGTTTTAGGAGACGAATTGTTTTGAGCAGGCTCCAGAGGAAGAGGAGGAGAAGAGGAGGAGGAGGAGAGGAGAGGAGGAAAGGAGAAAAGAGAGCTTGTTAGGGAAACATCAGACATGTTTCATAAAAAAAACCGGGCCAAAGATGAAAGGTTTCATATAAAGTTTAGGTTAAAGCTGTTTCTGCTCCATCAGGACACAATGATCAGATGACGCTGATCACATGACCTGATCACATGACCTGATCACATCGATTAGATCCGTAAAGCCCAACAATTCTCAGACTAAACTTCCTTTATGTCTCTTTTATAAAACGTCCTTCACATGGTTGAAACGTTCTCATTTTGCTAACTTAAAACAAACTTAGTCACAACTTCAACTCAGACTCTGACATTCAGTCCACTTCCTCTTTCCCTCTGCTCAGTGAAAACTAAAATCAGATAACAGACGTAAACAGACTAACAGACTAAACGGTCCAGGGCTTGAGGCTTCTGTGGCCCCTGTGACGACATCTGGACTGAAGATCTGACCTTGTGGAAGTAATAGTGTCTATTTAGGCTCTTGTTTTCCTGCTCTTCATGAACATTCTTCTTCTTCTCTTTCTTGGAGCTGGTGCACCTTCTCATGAATTGGACTAAAGTCCAACCTGATTTTGTTTCTCGTGTGACAGAACATTACTTTTGTCCTTTAGTAAACGTAAAACTCCGTATTTGTGCGTCTAAATGATAAAAGTGTTGTATCAGTTTCAGATGTTTCAGTGAAAGTGACTCTGAAACATCTGGATGAACTCGACCTGAAAGAACGAGGCCACAAATTATGAGTAAGGTATTAGAAGGAGCTTTAGTGCTTTACTGATTTCGTATCTTCCTCCTTCATTAACTTCACAATATTGTTGGGATGACACTGAAGTCCATCATGTCTCTTTACTTTGTTTTAAAAACACTTTAGAATCGCACGGTTTCCAACTGGAGGACCAAGTCTTTCCATTTCACTACGAGGAACAAACGCCTTTAAATCAGGAGACGATTTTAAAACTAGAATAATCCTGCTCTTCCAGATCAGATAGCGTCAGCACGTTTCAGTTTCAGAAGGAATCCAGACGAGTCCAGACGAGTCCAGACCAGACTCTTACACAAACTGTAGAAACTAAACCAGGACTAAAGCTTTTGTCTTCAAAAACTACAAATAAACTACAATAATTTACTGCAAAAGTCAGTCACAGAAAAAGTCCATAAAAACTGAGGTTGTATAAAACAGACGGAGGCGTGGTTCGACATCCCGTACATTTCTGCAGCAGTTGTTTCTCTGCTGCTCCACAGCGCCTCCAGGTGGGTCGGCCCAGCTTCAGCCAGCCTGAAACACACAGGGACTCTTTACTGCCATCTGGTGGAAGAAAACAGCATGCACAATACATTTTGTGAGTGTTTGTCCTGGCAAGACACTGGAGCTCTTGGTGAGTGATGAGGGAGAGCTGAGGAGGAAATCCATTTCGCCCGTTTACAGGAAGTGATTGTCACCTGGACTCCATTTTCAGTTTTACTTTTTAGTCATTTATTCTCCGAGTTTCCCGCTTGAGCTCTGGACCCTCGCTGTAACCGAGCACATTTCTAACAGGTTTGCTTTACCCCAAATAAAGCTAATCTAAACAAAACTCTACACAGACTAACAAAAAACTTTTTAATTTAAGAGGGAACACGGCGAGTGATAAAAACTAATATTAAGTCTAAAAACAATAAAATTATGTGAAAAAAGGTAAAAAAAAAAAACTGCATCACTGGTGTCATATCCTCAGGTTATTATTGTGCATAATATCGACTATTTATAGAGCTTCTGGTTAACGTGTATCGGTACGGTATTGTGTAATCGGTATCGGTAATTGTGTATCGTGTATCGTATTGTATCGGTCATCCGTGTAGGTATCGTTATCGTATTGGTATCGTGTATCGGTATCGTGTATCGTATTGGTTATCGTGTATGTACGTGTATCGGTATCGTGTATCGTATCGTGTAATCGGTAATCGTGTATCGGCACGTGCTATCGGTAATCCGTTATCGGTATCGTGTATGCATTGTGTATCGGTAATGTGTATCGGCATCGTGTATCGGCATCGTGTTGTATCGGCATCGTGTATCGTATCGTGTATTCGGTATCTGTATCGGTATCGGTGTATCGGTATCGTGTATCGGCATCGTGTATCGGCATCGTGATCGGCATCGGTATCGTATGTGGTATCGGCATCGTGTAGATCGGTATCGGTAATCGTGTATCGGCATTGTGTATCGTAATCGTGTATCGGCATCGTGTATCGCATCGTGTACGGCATGTGTATTGGCATTCGTGTATCGGTATCGTGTATCAGTTTGTTGTATCGGCATCGTGTATCGGCATCGTGTATCGGTATCGTGTATCGGCATCGTGTATCGTATCGTGTATCGGCATCGTGTATCGGTATCGTTATCGGCATCGTTATCGGTATCGTGGTAATCGGTAATCGTGTATCGGCATCGTGTATCGTATCGTTATCGGCATACGTGTATCGGATCGTCGTATCGGCATCGTGTATCGGTAAAATCGTGTGGTATCGGGCATCTGTATCGGATCGTGTATCGTATCATGTATCGTATCGGTGTATCGGCAATCGTGTACCGGTATCGTGTATCGGTATCGTGTATCGGCAATCGTGTATCGGTATCGTGTATCGCATCGTGGTATCGGTATACGTGTATCGGCATCGTGTATCGGCATCGTGTATCGGCATCGTGTATCGGCATCGTGTATCAGGGTATCGTGTATCGGTATCGTGTATCGCATCGTTATCGCATCGTGTATCGGCATCGTGTAATCGGTATCGTGCATGCCGTGTATCGGATCGTGTATCGCAATCGTGTATCCGGCGTATCGTGTATTCGGTATCGTGTACGGTATCGTTGTATCGGTATCCGTGTATCGGTATCGTGTAGCGGTATCTGCGTGATGGCCATCGTGTAATCCGGCATCAGTAGTATCGGCATCGGTGTATCGCATCGTG
Source organism: Neogobius melanostomus (assembly GCA_007210695.1). Classification (NCBI taxonomy): domain Eukaryota; kingdom Metazoa; phylum Chordata; class Actinopteri; order Gobiiformes; family Gobiidae; genus Neogobius; species Neogobius melanostomus. Next base: position 41,668 of record VHKM01001238.1, on the reverse strand, counting down.
TATCGGTATTGTGTATTCGTGTATCGGTATCGTGTTATCGTAATGTGTATGCGGCATCGTGTATAACGGCATCGTGTTGGTATCGTGTAATCGGTATCGCGTGGTATCGGTATCGTGTATCGGCATCGTGTATCGCATCGTGTAGATCGGCATCGTGATCGGCAATCGTGTAATCGGCTATCGTGTATCGGTATCGTGATAATCGGTATCGTTGATATCGTATCAGTGTATCGGCATCGTGGTTTTAATCGGGCATCGTGTAATCAGCATCGTGTAATTCGGCATCGTGTATCGGCATCGTTTATCGGTATTCGTGTATCGTGTATCGGTATCGTGTAATCGGTATCGTTATCGGTATCTGTGTATCGTTTGGTACGGTACGTGTATCGGTATCGTGTTATCGTGTAGCGGTATCGTGTATCAGTATTTGTGTATGTGTATCGTGTTGTGTTCGGTATTGTGGTATCGGGTAATTGTGGATCTATCGTGTATCGGTTCGTGTATCGGTATCGTGTATCGGGTAATTGTGTTATCGGCATCGTGTTATCGTATTGTGTATCGGTATCGTGTACGTAATGTGTATCGGTATCGGGCATCGTGATGTATCGTGTATTGGTATCTGTATCGGATCGGTGTATCGGTATCGTGTATCGGCTAATCGTTATCGTGTAATCGTATTGTGTATCGGTATTGTGTATCAGTATTGTGTATCGGTATCGTTGTATTGGTATTGTGTATCGTTTATCGGTATCGTGTATCGGTATCGTTATCGGTATCGTGTATCGGTATCGTTGTATCGGTATCGTGTAATCGGTAGATCGTGTAATCGGATTGTGTATCGGTATCGTATCGGTATCGTGTATCGTATTGTGTATCGGTTGTGTATCGTATCGTTGTAAATCGGTATCGTGTATCGGTATTGTGATCGGCATGTGTGTATAGCAGTATTGTGTATCGGTATCGGTATCGGTATCGTGTATCGGATCGGTGTATCGTATCGTGTATCGGTATTTGTGTATCGGTATCGTGTAATCGGTATCGTGTATCGGTATCGTGTATCGGTATCGGTATCGGTATCGTGTACGTATCGTGTATCGGTATCGTGTATCGTATTGTGTATCGGCATCGTGTATCAGTATTGTGTATCGGTAATCGTGTATCGGTATTGTGTATCGTTTTATCGTATCGTGTTCGGTATCGTGTATCGTATTGTGTATCGTTTATCGGTATTGTGTAATCGTGTACGGTATCGTGTATCGGTATTGTGTACAGTATCGTGTGTCGGTAATTGTGTATCGGTATGTGTATCAGTATTGTGTATCGGTATCCGTGTATTGGTATTGTGTATCGTTTATCGTATCGGTATCGGTATCGTGTATCGGTAAACGTGTATCGGTATTGTGTATCGTTTTATCGGGTACGTGTTATCGTGTATCGGTATCTGGTGATATCGGTAATCGTGTATCGGTATCGTGTACGGTATCGTGTATCGTATCGTGTATCGGTATCGTGTATCGGTATCGTGTATCCGTATCGTGATCGTGTATTGTGTATGTGTATCGGTAATCGTGTACGTATCGTGTATCGGTATTGTGACAGTATTGTGTAATCGGTACGTGGTAATCCCCCCGGTATTGTGTAATCGTGTATCGGTTTGTGTATACGGTATCGTGTATCGGTATCGTGTATTCGATATTGTGGTATCGTATCGTGTATCGGTATGTGTATCGTGTATCGGTAATGTGTATCGTGTATCGGTATGTGTTCGTATTGTGTATCGTGTATCGTATTCGTGTATCGGTATCGTGTATCGGTTAATCGTGTATCGAATTTAGGTGTATCGTATCGTGTATCGGTATTAGTGTATCGTGTATCGGTATTTGTGTATCGTTTTATCGTAAATTGTGTACGTGTATGGTATGTGTATCGGTATCGTGTATCGTATCGTGGTATCGGTATCGTGTATGGTATTTGTGTAATCTCGGTATTGTGTTATCGTTTATTCGTATTGTGTATCGTTTATCGTATCGTGTATCGTATCGGTGTATCGGTATCGTGTATCGGTATTCGTGTATCGGTATTGTGTATCGTATCGTGTATCGGTATCGTGTATCGTGTATCGGTATCGTGTATCGGTATCGTGTATCGGTATTGTGTATCGTATCTGTATCGGTATCGTGTATCGGTATCGTGTGTCGGTATTGTGTATCGGTATCGTTAATGGTAATTGTGTATCGTGTATCGGTATTGTGTATCGTTTATTCGGTATGTGTATCGTTTATCGGTAAAATCGTGTATCGTATCGTGTATCGGTATCGTGTATCGGTATCGTGTATCGTAATCGGTATCGTGTATCGGTATCGTGTAATCGGTATCGTGTATCGGTATCGTGTATTTAATCGGTTTTGTGTGTGTATTTTGTTTCTTGTTATTGGTGTTATTTTATGTATGTGTGGATTGTATGGTATTTGGTATCTTATTCGTGTACGGATTGTGGTACTCGTGTATCGTGTATCGTATCGTGTATCGGTTAATCGTGTAAGTCGTATCGTGTATCGGTATCGTGTATCGTAATTGTGTATCGTAGTGGATCGTATCGTGTATCGGCAATGTGTATTCGCGATTGTGTAATCGGTATTGTGTATGCGGCACGTGATCAGTAATTGTGTATCGGTATCGGTGTATCGTATTGTGTATCGGTATCGTGTATCGGTATATGTGTTATCGGTATTGTGTATCGGCAGCATCGTGTATCGGTATTGTGTATCTGGCATCGTGTATCAGTATGTGTATCGGTATCGTGTATCGGTTTGTGTATCGGTATCGTGTATCAGATTGTGTATCGGTATCGTGTATCGGTATCGTGTATCGTGTATCGGTATCGTGTATCGGTATCGTGTATCGGTAATTGGTGTATCGGTAATTGTGTATCGGCCATCGTGTATCAGTATTGTGTATCGGTATCGCTGTATCGGTATTGTGTAATCGTTTATCGGTATTGTGTATCGTGTATCGGTATCTGGTGATCGGTATTGTGTATCGGTATCGTGCTATCGGTATTGTGTATTGTGTATCGTTTATCGTATCCGGTGTATCGGTATCGTGTATCGGTATTGTGTATCGTTTATCGTATCTGTGTATCGGTATCGTGTATCGGATCGTGTATCGGTATCGTGTATAGGTATGTGTATTGGTATCGTTTATCGTATCGTGTATCGTATCGTGTATCGGTATGTGTATCGGTATTGTGTATCGTGTTAATCGGTATCGTGTATCGGTTAATCGGTGTATCGGTATTGTGTATCGGTATTGTGTATCGGCATCGTGTATCAGTATCGTTTTATCGGTATCGTGTATCGTGTATCGGTATGTGCATCCCGGATATCGGGAATCGTGTATCGGTATTGTGTATCGTATCGTTACGGTACGGGTATCGGTATCGTGTATCGGTATGGTGTATCGGTATTGTGTATCGTGTACGGTATCGTGTATCGGTATTGTGTATCGGTATTGTGTATCGTGTATCGTACGTGTATCGTGCATCGTGTGATCGGTATCCGTGTATCGACGGCAATCCGTGTATCGGTATCGTGTATTCGGTATTTGTGTAATCGTGTATCGGTATCGTGTATCGTGTTATCGGTATCGTGTATCGGTATTGTGTATCGGTATCGTGTATCGGTATTGTGTAATCGTGTATCGGTATCGTTATCCGTGTATCGGTATCGTGTAATCGGTATTGTGTTCGTGTTCGGTATCGTGTATTCGTGTACCGTATCGTGTATCAGTGTAATCAGTATCGTGTATCGTGTATCGGTATCGTGTATCGGATCGTGCATCGTGTATCGGTATCGTGTATCTGTATCGGTATCGTAGTATCGGTATCCGGTGCATCTGTGTAGTCGGCAGTCGTGTATCGTATCGTGCATCGTGTATCGTGTAATCGGATAATCGTGTATCCGGGTTATCGTGTAATCGTGCATCGATGTACCGGTATCGTGTAATCGGTTATCGTGTATCGTGTATCGGTATCGAATGTATCTGGTATTGTGTATCGTATTGTGTATCGTTATCGGTGTATCGGGTATCGTGTATCGTGCATCGGCATCGTGTATCGTATCGTGTATCGTATCGTGTACGTATCGTGTATCGGCATCGTGCATCGGCATCGTGCATGCGTAATCGTGTACGGTAGTGTATGGTATTTGGTGTATCAGTTTGTGTATCGGTATGCGGTATCGTGTAATCGGTATCGTGAGATCGTGTATCGGCATCGGTATCGGTATCGTGTATGGCATCGTGTATCGGTATCGTGTATCGGTATCGTGTATCAGGTATCGTGTATGCGTATCGTGTATCGTGTATCGGCAATCGTGTATCGTATCGTGTATGTGTATCGCATCGTGTATGCGGCCTATTCGGTGTATCAGTTCGTGTATCGGTATCAGGTATCGTGTATCGCTGATCGGCATCGTGTATCGGCATCGTGTATCGTATTCGGGTATCGTATCGTGGTATCGGCATCGTGTATCGGTATCCGTATGTGTATCTGGCATCAGGTATCCAGCATCGTGTATCGGTATCGTGTATCGCATCGTGTATCGGCATCGTGTATCGGCATCGTGTATCGGGCATTCGTGTATCTGTATCGTGTATCGGCACGTGTACCTCGGCTATCGTGGATGGCATCGTGTTCGGTATAATCGTATGTACTACCGAGTGCCCATCGATGATATCAGATTACCGACTGATATCGGAGGCGTGGTGAGTCTCCGCCCGTTGCTTTCACACTGTACTCTCGTGTTGTTTCCGCAGCGTCGTCACCGTCTTCTTCCTTCTCAAAAATGGCCGGCCTTCACTCTGGAAAAGAAGAAACTCAGGGTGAGAAACAGGAACAGGAGAACTTTAGCTTTAGCTCAGCTCCATCCAAACACCTGAGGCCGACTGAACAAAACATCCAGATTAGAACCACAGCAGTCTGGTATGCAAGAAAGGTTCAAACCAAAAATAAATAATATATAAATAAAGTTTTTGATGTCCCTTTCTGGAGCCTCCACCTTAACGTGGTGGAGGTTTGACCTGAATGATTCCTGGAGCCTCCACCCTTAACGTGGGGAGGGTTGACCTGAATGATTCTGGACCTCCACCTTAACGTGGTGGAGTGTTTGACCTGAAATCCTGGAGCTCTGTGTTGGGTTGGTGCCCTGGTAGGGTCTCCCGGGCAAAACAGGGCCTAGGGGACGGGTCAGGACAAAAGCGGTTCAGAAGCCCCATGAGTGAGACCAACAGGCCCGGTTAGAACCATGAGGCCGTCTTTGGGACCCACCACGCAGGGGCGCTATAGGGCTGGTGCGCTCCAACAGTTCCCCCACGACCGGCAACGGACAAGTGGAAAGAAAGATGGACGTTTGGATGCTGTTGTTCCAAGGACAAATTAAAGGAATGACTTGATGTTTCAGCAAAAAAATGAGGTCCCCCCTTTTTCTGTCTGACTATGTTACATGGGGAAAAAAAGTATTAGTCACACTATGCTAATTGTGCAATTCTCCCACTTAAAAATAGAGAGAGGCTGATAATTTTCATCATTTAGTAAACCTTAAACTATGAAACAAAATGAGAAAAAAATCCAGAAATCACATGTCTGATTTTTAATGAATTTATTTGCAAATTAATTGGGGAAAAATAAGTATTTGGTCAATAACAAAAGTTAATTCTCAATACTTGTTATATACCCTTTGTTGCAATGACAGAGGTCAAAGTTTTCTGTAAGTTTTACAAGTTTCACTGTTGCTGTTATTTGCCCATTCCTCATGCAATCTCCTCTAGAGCAGTATGTTTTGGGGCAGGCGTGCTGAGGCAACACGACTTTCAAACTCCCTCAAAGTTTCTAGGTGAGATCTGGAGGATGGCTAGGCATCAGACCTTGAAATGCTTTTTATGAAGCCACTCCTTCGTTGCCGGCGATGTGTTTGGATCTTGTTCATGCTGAAAGACCAGCCAGTCTTCTGTTCAATGCCCTTACTGATCGGAGAGGTTTCACTCAAAATCTCACGATACATGGCCCCATTCATTCTTTCCTACATGGATCAGTCGTCTGGTCCCTTTGCAGAAAAAAAACAGCCCCAAAGGCCTGATGTTTCCATCCCATGCTTCACAGTAGTATTTGTTCTTTGGATGAACCGCATTTTCTCCTCCAAACACGCGAGTTGAGTTTTTACCAAAAAGTTCATTTTGGTTTATCGACCATATGACATTCTCCCAGTCTGTTCTGATCATCCAGATGCTCTTACCCAACTTCAATGGGCCGGACATGTCCTGGGCTTAAGCAGCGGAACGTCGAGTCCTGGCACGTATTGTTACTGACGTAGCCGTTGTTACTTTGTCCAGCCTCTCTGCAGCATCACTAGGTCCCCCGTGTGGTTTGGATTTTGCCTCACGTTCTTGTTGATCATTTTGACCCCACGGGGTGAGATCCTTGCGTGGACCCAGATCGGGAGATTATTCCAGTGGCCTTGTAGTCTCCATTTCTAATAATTGCTTCCACAGTTGATTTCTCACACCAAAGCGTTACCAATTGCAGATTTCAGTCTTCCAGCCTGTGCAGTCTACAGTTTGTTTCTGCTCTTTGGGTTGACCATATGGAGTTTGGAGTGTGACTGGTTGAGGTTGTGGACAGGTCTTTATACTATAACAAGTTCAAACAGGGGCCATAACAGCGTAAACGGTGGAGGACAGATAGCCTCTTAAAAAGAAAAGTACACGTCGTGAGAGAACAAATCTTTTGTTTGTTATTGACCCAAATACTTATTTTCACATAATTTGAAATGAATTCATAAAATCAGACATGTGATTTCTGGTTTTTTTTTCTCATTTCTCTCATAGTGAGGTTACCTATGATGAAAATGACAGGCCTCTCTCATCTTTTTAAGGGGAGAACTGCACAATTGTTGGTGATAAATAACTTTCCCCCCACGTTATATAGTAGTTATATATATATATATTATATATATATATACATATATATAATATTATAATAATAATATTATATACATATAGCAGTTTTCTCTCATTCTCATTTCTATTTGTGGACGTTTGAATGTTCCGTTTTGTCGTGTTGTGTAAAATGTTCAGGTGATAGAGGCGGTACGAGGTTAAGTTGTTATCTCTGGATGTTCGTTTGCTCAAATATAATTTCCTCAGGACAAAACAAGGAAGCAAAGTGGATTCAGCTGAATCTGAAACATGAAAATCGGGTCTGATTTTTTAACTACCTCTTAACTCTCACCTGAGCCGAGCCGTCTGCATGAGTTGCTGTCTATAGTGTCTTGAAAATAAACAACGAAAACTAGTTGAAAATGAGACAATAACACAACAAAAAAGTGATAACGCCTTGGTTCAACTAATGAACCTGTTTTGTATTAATTACAATAAATTTTGTATTACTGTGGGAATTCTGTTTACCGTATACGATTATGATATAACCAATGCACCGACCTAGTTTAAGTCGTTGATGAATTATATGAACTACACAGAGGTTTAGAGTCTCCTCTGGCCTCGCAGGAGAAATAATATTAAGTATTACATTTATGAACTAAACTGACACAGAGTTGAGAGTCTCCTCTGGCTTCGCAGGAGAAATAATATAAGTATTACATTATTGAAACTAACGTGGCACACAGAGTGAGAGTCCCTCGGCTCGAGAAAATAATATTAAGTTATTACATCATGAACATGTTCAGCTGAGCTTTACCCAACTACATTCCTCGGTTCCACAAATGTTCTAATAAAAGTATCATTAAATGTAATATTTGGACAGAATTGTAAGATGTTCCATTCTCTGCTGCTGAAGCTTAAACCTAACACAGTCTACTGCTGTCCTCGTCATTTGCCGCCCCTAGGTGGAGCGAGTGTAGCTGTTAAATTCTTACATTGAACATTATGCATAGGTTAGCGTATACCTCTCGTGCACACGGCTCAGCTCTCCTTCAGCAGCAGCAGTATCTTATAGTAGCAGAGTATAATATATTGCAGTACAGTAGTACTCTCGTGCACAGATCTCAGCTCCCCCTCCTTCAGCAGCAGCAGTATTCATGGTAACAGTAGTAGTAATAGTATTTGCCAGTAGTATGTACCTCTCGGCACACGGCTCAGCTCTCCTCCTTCTAGCAGCGAGCAGTATCATTAGTAACAGTATAGTAATGTATCAGAGTAGACCTTTCGTGCACACGGCTCAGGCTCCTCCTCCGTCAGCAGCAGCGTTATTCATAGAGAACATAGTAGTAATGTATTTACAGTAGCAGTAGTTACCTTCTGCACACGGCTCAGTCTCCTCCTTCAGCAGCAGCAGTATTCATAGTAACAGTAGTATAATAGTATTTGCAGTACAGTATACCTCTCGTGCACAGGTCACTCTCCCCTTCACAGCAGCAGTATTCATATACAGTAGTAGTAATGATTGCGAGTAGCAGTAGTCTCCTGTGGCACACGGGCTTCAGCTCCTCTCTTCAGCAGCAGCAGTATTCATATTAAACAGTAGTAGTAATAGATTTGCAGTAGCAGTAACCTCTCTGCACACGGCCTCAAGCCCTCCTCCTCAGCACAGCAGTATTCATAGTAAGCAGTAGTTAGTATAGTATTGCAGTAGCATTTAGGACCTCATCGTGAACACGGCTCAGCTCCTCCTCTTCATCAGAGCAGTTATTCATCAGTAACAGTAGATTATAGTATTGCAGTGCTAGTATACCCTCGTCGCACACGGCTCAGCTCCTCCTCCTTCTCCCTCGTCACTTCGCCTCCAGCTCCAGCCTGAGTCGGGCTCTGAGCTCAGACACTGAGTTCTTCAGGGTGGTGTTTCTCCTCCTCCGTCTGCACCAGACGCTCGCGCAAACTCCGACGGATCACCGTCTCCAGACGCCTCCGCTCTGACGGTCAGAACGCTCACAGCTCCTGAAACAGAACAAGTCAGATGCCCTTCCACATGAATGATCACATGAACTCATCGGGGTCTTAGCAGAGCGTGTCGTGATGTTTCTTTGACGCCTCGATCATGGAAGTGTCCTGTGCTGATTGGATCAGTGGTGATTCTGGCTTTACCCAAATCTAAAAGCTTCTCTCGGCTGGAGACTTCAGCCTGTTAGGCAGAGTCACGCTATCATTTGAAAGCCTAAGACGAAGCCCTTCCTTGTTTTTGTAAGCAATTTCATCACATTATTCAATTTGGCTTTTGTGGCTTTATTACAGTTTAAATTACACCAAAGCAATTGTGGCCAAAATGCTACAAAAAAGCAATGAGAAATGCAGCAAAGTGTCGAGTGAAGAAAGCAAATAATACCATATAAACGAATAATTGACGTTTGAAGGAGATTAAAACAACCTCGTATACTTTGTATGCATAAACGTCAGGCCTAATTGAAATAATAAAATATTTCCACCAGTAGAAAATGCTACTAGGAAAAAGCCTAAATCGGTCTTTCAATTCACTGAGCCCAAAGTTAGCGTAGCTAAACTCGTAAACTATATTGTAAAATGGCATGACATGTCACTTAGTCGTTTCACTGCTTATAAATCCGTGAAACAGTCCAGGCTTATTTTTGCCGGCCAAGAAAGCACATTAGCACATAATTTTTGCCTCTGTAATCGCTTTGTTATCAAATTTGTAGGTACAGCAAATTACTGTTATTACTGAACATTACTAGTCCTGCTACTAATACTACACAACTTCTCTTTAGATTAAACATTAGATCAAACTATTTGGTAAACCTTCCAAATATGATATTTTATGGTTGTTTTCGGGTTTGTACAACATGCACGAACGTCGGACAACCGTTGTTTTGAAGCTACACTTTTCCCCACGGATTTAGTCTATTCTATACATTTAAGCAAAATAACTGCGGGTCTTTTGAAAGATTTCAACCATTTTCGATGTTTACCTGGTTTCTTTGCCTACGTCGATCAGACTCGACTTTCGCCTTTTTGGTCACACTCGAATAAATCTTCGTTTCTTTTTGTTATTGGGGTCGGGACTGGAGTTTCGATGGCCTCTATGAAGCCGGTTCCTCCTTATTCTCCCGCTAAATCCATCCTTTCTGAGTTACCACTCCTCGCGCCTGCGGCGTCATAAGAGGAGATACAAGCTAACGCTACAGCTTAACGCTAACAGCTAACGCTACACTAACGCTACAGCTAATGCAAAAGCTACGCTACAGCTAAAGCTACAGCTAAAGCTACAGCTAAAGCACAGCTAACGCTGACAGCTAAAGCTAGCAGCTAAAGCTACAGCTAAAGCTACAGCTATACGCACAGCTAACGCTACAGCTAAAGCCTACAGCTAAACGTAACAGCTAAAGCTACAGCTAACGCTACAGCTAACGCTACAGCTTAACGCTACGCTAAAGCTACAGCTAAAGCTACAGCTGAGCGTGAACGCGCATTACGCCATTACGCTGTTTGCTTGTTCGACCCGAGCATAAAACTATTAGTGAAATTTACAGCCATGTAGAGGCAAAAGGCCAGAATGTTATAAAGGCAATTTAATGCTGTATGAATACTTATGCCACCCCCACTTTTTTCATTTTCTATTTTTTGTAAAATACAGAATCATTGTATCATTTTGCTTTCACCTCACAGTTGTCTGTTACTTGTGTGTGAACTTTCAGTAAACAATTCCAAAATAAATCTTCACGTTTAGGTTTGTAACATGAAAACAAAATGTGCAAAAGTTCAAGGAGTATTAGTACTTTCGCAAGGCGCTGTATATCACGAAACACCAGCAGTAATATTATAAGGACAGGACCTTACTATCATTTGAAGCATTTCTAAAGTTTTATAGATAAATCAGTAAACTCCGGACTGCAGCTTTCAAAGGTGCCACAATTCCACCAAGGCAGCATGCGGGACAATATTCGTGCCATTAATGGTAACGAGAAACAGTTGGTAGCAGTTTTGTGAAGCCTCAGCTCAGAATCATCAAAAACTCCATTGGTGATCCTCGGTCACCAAAGGGGATGTCTTGGGCGTTGTTTGCGTAAACCTTCATGAAAGTTAAGTCACTTTGTCTGCACGTGCGCCCTGTGTATATTGTCTTTAGTGTTGTGGGGGGAGGGATTCGTGTGGGCGACGGTGGTGCAGAAGAGTCAGAGCGGGTCGTCTTGTACAAAGGGTCGGCGGTTTCGAATCCCGCAGGTGCCCACTGTCCGTGTGTCTTGGGCAAGACACTTTCACCCCACCTTGCCCTCCAGGTGTCTGCGTACACTGGTGTATGAAATGAGCGTGTGAATGGGTGACTGGTTCGCTTGATGTAAAAGCGCTTTTGAGTGCCTAAAGAGGTAAAAGGCGCTATATAATAATGTTGACCATTTACAATTGTACCTTTGTGTGACTGTCTCCAGCTCCCTGCTCCTTCAGCCGTCAGGTCAGAGTGAGCTTCATCAGCTATTCTCTTGACCTGGAAGTTATCTTCCTGGCGAGTTTCCTGATGTTTCTCCAAGCGCCGTCGCTCTGAACGTTCCAGCTCCTGCAGCTCCGCCTCAAACTTCTCACGGCACTCGCCTCACTCTGCAACAGACGGGGAGTCAGAGAGAGCTCGTCAGTCAATTTAACTCTGGCAGCAGGCGCAGTTTTAAACATTCGGGGAAGGGGTTTTAAACTACAATGTAAAGAGCAGATTAAAAGCAAGTGACCTGGTTGTCTGAGCTGACTCCTCCCTCTGACTGTAAAGTGTGAAGTATTTAGTGTGTTAATGTGTAATGGACCTGTAGTCCTGAGCTGACTCCTCCTCTGACTGTAAAGTGTGAAGTATTAGTGTGTTAATGTGTTAAATGACGCGTAGTCTGAGCTGACTATCCTTGACTGTAAAGTGTGAGTATTAGTGTGTTAATGTGTTAATGACCTGTAAGTCTTGAGCTGACTCTCCTCCTGATGTAAAGTGTGAGTATTAGTGTGTTAAGTGTTAATGACCTGTAGTCTGAGCTGACTCTCCTCTGACTGAAAGCGTGAGTCATTAGTGTGTTAATGTGTTAATCGACCTGTAGTCTGAGCTGAACTCTTCCTCTGACTGTAAAGCGTGAGTATTAGGGTTAATCGTGTTAATGAACCTGTAGTCTGAGCTGACTCTCCCTGTACTGTAAAGCGTGAAGTTATTAGTGTGTTAATGTGTTTAATGAACCTGTAAGTCTGAGCTGACTCTCTCTGACTGTAAAGTGTGAGTAATTAGGGTGTGGTTAATGTGTTAATGACCTGTATTCCTGGTGCTGACTTCTCCTCTGACTGTAAAGTGTGAGTATAGTGTGTTAATCGTGTTATATCGACCTGTAGTCTGAGCTGACTCTCCTCTTGACTGTAGCGTGAGTATTAGTTTGTTAATGTGTTAATGACCTGTAGTCTGAGCTGTCTCCTCTGACTGTAAAGGCGTGAGTATTAGTGGTGTTAAGTGTTATGAACCTGTAGTCCTGAAGCTGACTGTCCTCATGACTGTAAAGCGGAGTATAGTGTGTTAATGTGTTAATGACCTGTAAGTCTGGTGCTGGACTCCCTCTGACTGTAAATGTCGAGTATTAGTGTGGTTAATGTGTTAATGACCTGTAAGTCCCTGAGCTGACTCTCCTTGACTGTAAAGTGTGAGTATTAGTGTGTTTAATGTGTTAATGACCTGTAGTCTGAGCTGAACTCTCACTCTGACTGTAAAAGTGTGAGTAATTAGTGTGTTAATGTGTTTAATGACCTGTAGTCTGAGCTGACTCTCCTCTGACTGTAAAGTGTGAGTATTAGTGTGTTAAATGTGTTACATGACCTGTAGTCCTTGTGCTGACTCTCCTTCTGACTGTAAATGTGTGAGAAATTAGTGTGTTAATGTGTTAATGACCTGTAGTCTGAGCTGACTCCCTCCTCTGACTGTAAAGTGTGAGTTATTAGTGTGTTAAATGTGTTAATACCTGTTTAGTCTGAGCTGACTCTCCTCTGACTGTAAAGTGTGAGTATAGTGTGTTAAATGTGTTTAATGACCCTGTAGTCTGAGCTGACTCTCCTCTGACTGTAAAGTGTGAGTATTAAGTTGTGTTAATGTGTAATGACCTGTAGTCTGAGCTGACTCTCCTCTGACCTGTTAAAGTGTGATATTAGTGGTGTTAATGTTTAATGACCTGTAGTCTGAAGCTGACTCTCCTCTGACTGTAAAAGTGTGATATTAGTGTGTTAATGTGTTAATGACTGTAGTCCTGTGCTGACTCTCTCTGACTGTAAAGGTGAGTATTTAGTGTGGTTAATGTGTTTAATGACCTTGTAGTCTGAGCTGACTCTCCCTTGACTGTAAAGTGGTGGAGTATTAGTGTGTAATGTGTTAATGACCGTAGTCTGTGCTGACTCTCCTCTGACTGTAAAGCGTGAGTATTAGTGTGTTAATAGTGTTAATGACCTGTAGTCTGAGCTGACTCTCCTCTGACTGTAAAGCGTGAGTATTAGTGTGTTAATGTGGTTAATGGACCTTGTAGTGCTTGAGCTGGACTCTCCCTCTGAACTGTAAAGTGTGAGTATTAGTGTGTTAATGTTTAATGACCTGTAGTCTGAGCCTGACCTCTCCTCTGACTGTAAAAGTGTGAAGTATTAGTGTGTTAATGTGTTAAAATGACCTGTAGTCTGTGCTGACTCTCCTCTGACTGTAAAGCGTGAGATTAGTGTGTTTAATTGTGTTTAATGACCTGTAGTCCTGGAGCTGACTCTCCTCTGAACTGTAAAGTGTGAGTATAGTGAGTGTTAATGTGTTTAAATGACCTGAGTCCTGAGCTGACTCTCCTCTGCTGTAAAAGCGTGAGTATTAGTGTGTTAATGTGTTAATGACCTGTAGTACTGAGCTGACTGTCCTCTGACTGGTAAAGGCGTGAGTATTAAGTGTGTTAATGTGTTAATGACCTGTAGTCTGAGTCTGACTCTCCTCTGACTGTAAAGTGTGAGTAATTAGTGTGTTAATGTGTTAATGACCTGTAGTCCTGTGCTGACTTCTCCTCTGACTGTAAAGTTGTGAGTATTAGTGTGTTAATGTGTTAATGACCTGTAAGTCTGAGCTGACTCTCTCTGACTGTAAAGTGTGAGTATTAGTGTGTTAATGGTGTTAATGACCTGTAGTCTGAGCTGACTCTCCTCTGACTGTAAAGCGTGAGTATTAGTGTGTTAATGTGTTATGACCTGTAGTCTGAGCTGAACTCTCCCTGACTGTAAAGTGTGAGTATTAGTGTGTTAATGTGTTAATGACCTGTAGTCTGAGCTGACTCTGCCTCTGACTGTAAAGCGTGAGTATTTAGTGTGTTAATGTCTTAATGACCTGTAGTCCCTGAGGCTGACTCTCCTCTGACTGTAAAGTGTGAGTATTAGTGTGTTAAATGTGTTAAGACCTGTAGTCCCTGAGCTGACTCTCCTGCTGACTGTAAAGTGTGAGTAATTAGTGTGTTAATGTGTTAATGACCTGTAGTTCTGAGCTGACTGCCTCTGGAATGTTAAAAGCGTGAGTATTAGTGTGTTAATGTGTTAAATGAACCTGTAGTCTGTGCTGACTCTCCTTTTACTGTAAAGTGTGAGTATTAGTGTGTTAATGTGGTTAATGACCTGTAGTCTGAGCTGAACTGTCCTCTGACTGTAAAGCGTGAGTATTAGTGGGTTAATGTGTTAATGACTGTTAGTCTGAAGCTGGACTCTCCTCTGACTGTAAAGCGTGAGTATTAGTGTGTTAATGTGTTAATGACCTGTAGTCTGTGCTGACTCTCCTCTGACTGTAAAGTGTGAGTATTAGTGTGTTTAATGGGTTAATGACCTGTAGTGCTAGCTGACTCTGCCTCTGACTGTAAGTGGTGAGTATTAGTGTGTTAATGTGTTAATGACCTGTTAGTCTGTGGCTGACTCTTCCATCTGACTGTAAAGTGTGAGTATTAGTGTGGTTAATGTGTTAATGACCTGTAGTCTGAGCTGAATCTCCTCTGACTGTAAAGTGTGAGTATTAGTGTGTTAATGTTTTAATGACCTGAAGTCTGAGCTGACTCTCCTCTGACTGTAAAAGTGTGAGTAATTAGTGTGTTAAATGTGTTAATGACCTGTAGTCTGTGCACTGACTCTCCTCTGACTGTAAAGTGTGAGTATTAGTGTGTCTAATGTGTTAAATGACCTGTAGTCTGAGCTGACTCTCCTGCTGACTTGTAAGCGTGAGTTATTAGTGTAGTTAATGTGTTAATGACCTGTAGTCTGAGCTGACTCTCCTCTGACTGTAAAGTGTGAGTATTAGTGTGTCAAGTTGTGTAATGACGCTGTAGTCTGAGCTGACTTCCTTCTGACTGTAAAGTGTGAGTATTAGTGTGTTAATGTGTTAATGGAACCTGTAGTCTGTGCTGACTCTCCTCTGACTGTAAAGCGTTGAGTATTAAGTGTGTTAATGTGTTAATACCTGTAGTCTGAAGCTGACTCTCCTCTTTGACTGTAAAGTGTGAGTATTAGTGTTGTTAAAATGTGTTAATGACTGTTAGTCTGAGCTGATTTCTCCTCTGACTGTAAGAGTGTGAGTATTAGTGTGTTAAATGTGTTAATGACCTGGTAGTCTGCGCTGACCTCCTCTGACTGTAAAGCGTGAGTATTAGTGTGTTAATGTGTTAAGTGACCTGTAGTCTGAGCTTGACTCTCCTCTACCTGTAAAGCGTGAGTTATTAGTGTGTTAATGTGTTTATGAACCTGTTAGTCTGAGCTGACTCTCCTCTGACTGTAAAGTTGTGAGTATTAGTGTGTTTAATGTGTTATGACCTGTAGTCTGGAGCTGACTTCTCCTCTGACTGTAAAGTTGAAGTATTAGTGTGTTAATGTGTTAATGACCTGTTAGTCTGAGCTGACTGTCCTCTGACTGTAAAGCGTGAGTATTAAGTGTGTTAATGTTGTTAATGACCTGTAGTCTGTGCTGACTCTCCTCTGACTGTAAAGTGTGAAGTATTAGTGGGTGGTTAATGTGTTTAATGACCTGTAGTCTGAGCTGACTGTCCTCTGACTGTAAAGCGTGAGTATTAGTGTGTTAATTTTAATGGACCTGTAGTCTGAGCCTGACTTCCTCCTCTGACTAAAGCGTGAGTATTAGTGTGTTAATGTGTTTTAATGACATGTAGTCTGTGCTGACTCTCCTCTGACTGTAAAGTGTGAAGTATTATGTGTTTAATGTGTTAATGACCTGTAGTCTGAGCTGAACTCTACTCTGACTGTAAAGTGGTGAGTTATTAGTGGTGTTAATGTGTTAATGACCTGTAGTCTGAGCTGACTCCTCCCTGACTGTAAAGCGTGAGTATTAGTGTGTTAATGTGTTAATGACCTGTAGTCTGAGCTGACTCTCCTCTGACTGTAAAAGTGTGAGTAATTAGTGTGTTAATGTGTTATGAACCTGTAGTCTGAGCTGACCTCCTCTGACTGTAAAGTGTGAGTATTAGTGTGTTTAATGTTTAATGACTGTAGTCTGTGCTGACTCTCCTCTGACTGTAAAGCGTGAGTATTTAGTGTGTTAATGTGTTATGACCCTGTAAGTCTGAGCTGACTCTCCTCTGACTGTAAAGTGTGAGTAATATGCGTTAATGTGTTAAATGACCTGTTAGTCTGAGCTTGAACTCTCCTCTGACTGTAAAGCGTGAGTATTAGTGTGTTAATGTGTTAATGACCTGTAGTCTGAGCTGACTCTCCTCTGACTGTAAGTGTGAGTATTAGTGTGTTAATGTGTTAATGGACCTGTAGTCTGAGCTGACTCTCCTCTGACTGTAAAGCGTGAGTATTAGTGTGTTAATGTGGTTAATGGACCTTGTAGTGCTTGAGCTGGACTCTCCCTCTGAACTGACTCTCCTTCTGACGTAGAAGTGTGAGTATAGTGTGTTAATGTTGTTAATGACCTGTAGTCTGAGCTGAACTCTCCTCTGACTGTAAAAGCGTGAGTATTAGTGGTGTTAATGTTTAATGACCTTGTAGTCTGAGCTTGACTGTCCTCTGACTGTAAAAGTGTGAGTATTAGTGTGTTAATGTGTTAATGACCTGTAGTCTTGTGCTGAACTCTCCTCTGACTGTAAAGTGTGAGTATTAGTGTGTTAAAATGTGTTAATGACCTGTAAGTCTGAGCTGACTCTCCTCCTGACTGTAAAGTTGAGTATTAGTGTGTTAATGTGTTAATGACCTGTAGTCTGAGCTGACTCTCCCTGACTGTAAAAAGTGTGAGTATTAGTGTGTTAATGTTAAATGACCTGTAGTCTGAGCTGACTCTCCCTCTGACTGTAAAGTGTGAGTATTAAGTGTGTTAATGTGTTAATGACCTGTAGTCTGAGCTGACTCTCCTCTGACCTGTAAAGTGTGAGTATTGTGTGTTAATGTGTATATGACCTGTAGTCTGGGAGGCTGACTCCTCCTCTGACTGTAAAGCGTGAGTATTAGGTGTGTTAATGTGTAATGACCTGTAGTCTGAGCTGACTCTCCTCTGACTGTAAAGTGTGAGTATTAAGTGTGTTAATGTGTTAATTGACCTGTAGTCTGAGCTGACTCTCCTCTGACTGTAAAAGCGTGAGTATTAGTGTGTTAATGTGTTAATCGTTACCCCTGTAGTCTGAGCTGACTCTCCTCTGACTGTAAAGTGTGAGTTTATTAGTGTGTTTAATGTGTTAATGAACCTGTAGTCTGAGCTGACTCTCCTCTGACTGTAAAAGCGTGAGTATTAGTGTGTTAATGTGTTAATGACCTGTAGTCCTGTGCTGACTCTCCTCTGACTGTAAAGTGTGAGTATTAGTGTGTTATGTGTTAATGACCTGTAGTCTGAGCTGACTCTCCTTCTGACTGTAAAGTGTGAGTAATTAGTGTGTTAATGTGTTTAATGACCCTGTAGTCTGAGCTGACTCTCCTCTCACTGTAAAGTGTGAGTATTAGTGTGTTTAATGTGTTAAATGACTGTAGTCTGAGCTGGACTCTCCTCTGAACTGTAAAAGTGTGAGTTATTAGTGTGTTAATGTGTTAATGACTGTAGTCTGAGCTGACTCTCTCTGACTGTAAAGTGTGAGTATTAAGTGTGTAATGTGTTAATGACCTGTAAGTCTGAGCTGATCTCCTCTGACTGTAAAAGTGTGAGTATTAGTTGTGTTAATGTGTTAATGACCTGTAGTCCTGAGCTGACCTCTCCTCTGACTGTAAAGCGTGAGTATTAGTGTGTTTAATGTGTTAATGACCTGTAAGTCTGAGCTGACTCTTCCTCGACTGTAAAGCGTGAGTATTAAGTGTGTTAATGTGTTAATGACCTGTAGTCGAGCTGAACTCTCCTCTGACTGTAAAGCCGTGAGTATTAGTGTGTTTAATGTGTTAATGACCTGTATCTGCGCTGACTCTCCTCTGACTGTAAAGTGGTGAGTATTAGTGTGTTAATGTGTAATGACCTGTTGTCTGCGTTTCGCTGACTCTCTTCGCGCTATTTGCTCGTCTGTTCCTCTAAGTCCAAATGGCCAGTTGGATTCTTGGTCTCGCTGCTTTCTTCAGGCTTCCTCCTTCAGCTCTCGCTCTCGGTCCGAGCCACGCCTCCTGCGTTTACAAATGCCCGCCGTATAACACACACATATATATAACACTACACACACACACCACGTGTATGAACACACACACACACACAGTGATGAGGAAGCAGGGTGCAGTACCTGTTTCGCTCCTGCAGGTGTCCTCCCAGCTCTGTCTGTCCATCTGCAGTCGCTCATGCAGCCCTTCATCTCCATCTGACACAAAAACTTTAATAAACACTTTTACATAGTTACAGGTTCAGCTACAGTAAGAATGTAACCGGAGGTATTTGCAGTAGTAATAGACAGTAGTAGTATTTTGCAAGTAGTAGTGATCGTAGTATTTTCCTGGTGTCTTCCGCTCCTGCTCCTCCGGTTTTATCCAGTTCTTGTCTCAGAGCTCTTCCGGCCAAAGAACTGTTCTCCTCTAAAGAGGCACGGAGCTCCTCCAGCTCTACACACGCTGCCCACAACGCACAAGTACTTTAAACTACACAACAGTACTTTCAAATACTTTTTCAAATACTTCCTCCACTCCATGGTGCATACAACGCAACAAGTACTTTAAACTTGTTTTACGATCATTGGGGACAGAGAGTGGGTTTGGATCATTGGGGACAGAGAGTGTGGTTTGGATCGTTGGGGACAGAGAGTGGGTTTGGATCGTTTGGGACAGAGAGTGGGTTTGGATCATTGGGGGCCAGAGAGTGGGTTGGATCGTTGGGGACAGAGAGTGGGTTTTGGATCATTGGGGACAGAGAGTGGGTTTGGATCAGGGATCAGAGAGTGGATTTGGATTCAAATTGGGGACAGAGAGTGGGGTTTGGGATCAATTGGGGTTACAGAAGAGTGGGTTTTGGATCATTGGGGACAGAGACTTGGGTTTGGATCAATTGGGGACAGAGAGTGGGTTTGGATCATTGGGGACAGAGACTGGGTTTTGGATCATTGGGACAGAGAGTGGGTTTGGATCGTTGGGGACAGAGAGTGGGTTTGGATCGTTGGGATCAGAGAGTGGGTTTGGGATCATTGGGAATCAGAGAGTGGATTTGGATCATTGGGACAGAGGAGTGGGTTTGGGATCGTTAGGGACAGAGAGTGGGTTTGGTTCATTGGGGAAGAGAGTGGGTTTGGATCGTTGGGATCCAAGAGAGGGTGGGTTTGGATCGTTGGGACAGAGATGATTTGGATCGTTGGGATTCAAGAGAAGTGGATTTGGATCGTTTGGGATCAGAGAGTGGGTTTGGATCAATTGGGGACAGAGAGTGGGTTTTGATCGTTGGATCAGAGAGTGGGTTTGATCGTTGGGAAGAGAGTGGGTTTTTTGATCATTGGGGAAGAGAGTGGTTTTGATCCATTGGGAACAGAGATGGGTTTTGATCGTTTGGATCAGAGAGTGGGTTTGGATCATTGGGGACAGAGAGTGGGTTTGGATCGTTGGGAATCAGAGAGTGGGTTTAGGATCGTTGGGAACAGAGAGTGATTTGGATCATTGGGGACAGAGAGTGGGTTTGGATCATTGGGGACAGAGAGTGGGTTTGGATCGTTGGGGACAGAGAGTGGGTTGGATATTGGGACAGAGAGTGGGTTTGGACGTTTGGGGGATCAGAAGAGTGGGTTTGGATCTTGGGGACAGAGAGTGGATTTGGATCGTTAGGGACAGAGAGTGGGGTTGGTTCATTGGGGACAGAGAGTGGGTTTGTTCATTGGGACAGAGAGTGGGTTTGGATCATTGGGGACAGAGAGTGGGTTTGGATCCGTTAAGGGACAGAGAGGTGGATTTGGATCGTTGGGACAGAGAGTGGGGTTTTGGATCATTGGGGGAGCAGAGAGTGGGTTTGGATCATTGGGGACCAGAGAGGTGGGTTTTGAGTTCATTGGGGACAGAAGAGTGGGTTTGGGTTCATTGGGACAGAGAGTGGGTTTGGGATCATTGGGGACAGAGAGTGGGTTGGATCGTTAGGCGACAGAGAGTGGGTTTTGGTTCATATGGGGACAGAGAGTGGGTTTGGATCATTGGGACAGAGAGTTGGATTTGGATCGTTGGGGACAGAGAGTGGGTTGGATCATTTGGGGACAGAGAGTTGGGTTTTGATCGTTGGGGACAGAGAGTGGGGTTGATTCATTGGGACAAGAGTGGATTGATCATTGGGAACAGAGAGTGGGTTTGGATCCATTGGGGATAGAGAGTGGATTTGGATCATTGGGGACAGAGAGTGGGTTTGGATCCATTGGGGACAGAGAGTGGGTTTGGATCGTTAGGACAGAGAGTGGGTTTTGTTCATTGGGGGGACCCAGAGAGTGGGTTTTTGGATCGTTTGGGAATCGAGAGTGGGTTTGGATCGTTGGGGACAGAGAAGTGGATTTGGATCATTGGGGCAGAGAGTGGTGTTGGATCCGTTTGGGATAGAGAGTGGATTTTGGATCATTGGGGACAGAGAGTGGGTTTGGATCGTTAGGGACAGAGAGTGGGTTTTGGTTTAATTGGGGACAAGAGAGTGGGTTTTGATCGTTGGGATCAGGAGAGTGGGTTGGGATCATTGGGGACAGAGAGTGGGTTTGGATCTTGGGATCAAGAGAGTGGGTTTGGATCGTTGGGGACAGAGAAGTGGATTTGGGAATCATTGGGGACAGAGAGTGGTTTGGATCATTGGGGACAAGAGTGGGTTTGGATCGTTGGGGACAGTGAGTGGGTTTGGGATCATTGGGGACAAGAGTGCGTTTGGATCGTTGGGGACAGAGAAGTGGGTTTGGATCGTTGGGACAGAGAGTGGGTTTGGATCATTGGGGACAGAGATTGGGTTTGGATTCATTGGGGCCAGAGAGTGGATTTGGATCATTGGGACAGAGAGTGGGTTTGGTTCATGGGGACAGAGAGTGGTTTGGATCGTTAGGGACAGAGAGGTGGATTTGGATCATTGGGGACAGAGAAGTGGTTTGAATCATTGGGGACAGAGAGTGGGTTTGGAGTCGTTACGGACAGAGAGTGATTTGGATCATTGGGAAAGAGTGGGTTTGGATCAATTGGGGACAGAAGAAGTGGGTTTGGATCATTGGGGACAGAGAGTGGGTTTGGATCGTTGGGAAGAGAGTGGGTTTGGATTCATGGGGATCTATGAAGACGGGTTTGGGATCATTGGGGACAGAGACTGGTTTGGATCATTGGGGACAGAGAAGTGGGGTTTGGATCGTTGGGATCAGAGAGTGTTTGATCGTTAGGGAACAGAAGAGTGGATTTGGATCTTGGGACAGAGAGTGGGTTTTGGATCTTGGGGACAGAGAGTGGTTTTGGATCATTGGGGACAGAGAGTGGGTTTTGGGAATCGTTGGGGACAGAAGAGTGGGTTTGGATCACTGGGGACAGAGACTGGTGTGGATCTTGGGGACAGAGACTGGTTTTTGGATCAATTTGGGACAGAGAGTGGGTTTGGATCGTAGTGACATGAGGGGGTTGGTTCAATGGTGACATGAAGAGTGTGGTTTGGGATCGTTGGGTATCGCAGATGGTGGGTTGGATCATTGGGACAGAGGACTAGGGTTGGATTCATTGGGGACAAGAGAGTGGGTTTGGAATCGTTGGGATCAGAGAGTGGGTTTGGATCGTTAGGGAAGAGAGTGGGTTTGGTTCATTGGGGAACAGAGAGTGGGTTTGGATTCGTTTGGGGAACAGAGAGTGGATTTGGATCATTGGGGACAGAGAGTTGGTTTTGGATTCGGTTGGGATTAGAGAGTGGATTTGGATCATTGGGGACAGAGAGTGGGTTTGGATCGTTAGGGACAGAGAGTGGGTTTGGTTCATTGGGACCAGAGAGTGGGTTTGGAATCGTTGGGGACAGAGAAGTGGATTTGGACTCATTGGGACAGAGACTGGGTTTGGATCATGGGGACAGAGAGTGGGTTTGGATCGTTGGGATCAGAGAGTGGGTTTTGGGGATCGTTAGGGACAGAGAGTGGGTTTGGTTCATTGGGGACAAGAAGGAGTGGGGTTTGGATCGTTGGGGCAGAGAAGTGGATTGTGATCATTGGGACAGAGATGGTTTGGATCGTGGGATCAGAGAGTGGATTTGGATCAATTTGGGGACAGAGAGTGGTGTTTGGAATCGTTGGGGACAGAGAGTGGTTGGATCGTTGGATCAGAGAGTGGGTTTGGATCATTGGGGAAGAGAGTGGGTTTGGATCATTGGGGACAGAGAGTGGATTTGGATCAATTGGGACAGAGTTGGGTTTTGGGATCGTTTGGGGACAGAGAGTGGGTTGGAATCTTGGGGACAGAGAGTGGGTTTGGATCGTTGGGGACAGAGAGTGGGTTTGGATCGTTGGGGACAGAGAGTGGGTTTGGAATCATTGGGGACAGAGAGGTGGGTTGGATCGTTGGGACAGAGAGTGGTTTTGAGATCATTGGGGACAGAGAGTGGATGTTGGATCCATTGGGACAGAGAGTGGGTTTTGGATCGTTGGGGGACAGAGAGTGGGGTTTGGATCATTGGGACAGAGAGGGGTTTGGATCGTTGGGAGACAGAGAGTGGGTTTGGATCGTTGGGATCAGAGAGTGGATTTGGATCAATTGGGAACAGAGATGGGTTTTGGATCATTTGGGGACAGAGAGTGGGTTTGGATCGTTGGGACAGAGAGTGGGTTGTTCATTGGACAGAGAGTGGTTTGGTTCATTGGGGACAGAGAGTGGGTTGGGGATCATTGGGGACAGAGAACTGGGTATTGGATTCACATTGGGGACAGAGAAGTGGGTTTGGATCGTTTAGGGAACAAGAGAGTGGATTGGATCATTGGGGACAGAGAGGTGGGTTTTGGTCATTGGGGACAGAAGAGTGGGTTTGGGATCATTGGGACAGAGAGTGGGTTTGGATCGTTGGGGACAGAGAGTGGGTTTGGGGATCATTGGGGACAGAATCTGGGTTTTTGGATCATTGGGGACAGAGACTGGGGTTTGGATCATTGGGGACAGAGAGTGGGTTTGGATCGTTGGGATCAGAGAGTGGGTTTGGATCATTGGGAAATCAGAGAGTGGAGTTTGGGATCATTGGGGACAGAGAGTGGTTTGGATCGTTAGGACAAGAGTGGATTTTGGAATCGTTGGGGACAGAGAGTGGGTTTTGGATCGTTGGGATCAGAGAGTTGGATTTGGATCATTGGGGACAGAGAGTGGGTTTTGGATCGTCAGGGACAGAGAGTTGGGTTTTTTGGTTCATTGGGGACAGAGAGTGGGTTTGGATCGTTGGGATCAGAGAGTGGGTTTTTGGATCGTTGGGGACAGAGAGTGGGTTTTGGATCGTTGGGATCAGAGAGTGGGTTTGGATGCGTTGGGGACAGAGAGTGGATTTGGATCATTGGGGACAGAGAGTGGGTTTGGATATTGGGACAGAGAGTGGGTTTTGGTTCATTGGGGACAGAGAGTGGTTTGGTTCATTGGGGACAGAGAGTGGGTTGGATCATTGGGGGACAGAGAGTGGGTTTGGTTCATTGGGACGCAGAGAGTGGGTTTGGATCATTGGGGGAACAGAGAGTGGGTTTTGGATCGTTGGGACAGAGAGTGGGTTTTGGGGTTCATTGGACAGAAGAATGGGTTTGGTTCATTGGGGACAGAGAGTGGGTTTGGATCATTGGGACAGAGAGTGGGTTTGGATCGTTGGGACAGAGAGTGGGTTTGTTCATTGGGGACAACGAGAGTGGGTTTTTGGATCGTTGGGACACGAGATGGGTTGTGGTTCATTGGGGACAGAGAGTGGGTTTGAGTTCATTGGGGACAGAGAGTGGGTTTGGGATCATTGGGGACAGAAGACTGGGTTTGGATCATTGGGATAGAGAGTGGGTTTTGGATCATTGGGGACGAAGACTGGGTTGGAATCTTGGGACAGAGATTGGGTTTGGATCATTGGGACAGAGAGTGGGTTTGGTTCATTGGGGACAGAGAGTGTTTGGATCATTGGGGACAGAGAATGGATTTGGATCATTGGGGACAGAGAAATGGATTTTGGATCATTTGGGGACAGAGAGTGGATTTGATCATTGGGGACAGAGAAATGGATTTGGATCATTGGGGACACGAGAGTGGGTTTTGGATCATTGGGGACAGAAGAATGGAAATTTGGATATTGGGGACAGAGAATGGATTTGGAATCATTGGGGAAGAGAGTGGGTTGGACATTGGGGGGACAGAGAATGGAATTTGGGATCATTGGGGACAGAGAATGATTTGGATCATTGGGGACAGAGAGTGGATTTGATCATTGGGGACAGAGAATGGATTTGGATCATTGGGGACAGAGAATGGATTTGGATCATTGGGGACAGAGAGATGGGTTGGATCATTGGGGACAGAGAAGTGGGTTTGGTTCGTGGGGACAGAGAGTGGTTTGGATCATTGGGGACAGAGAGTGGGTTTGGTTCTTGGGGACAGAGAGTGGGTTTGGTTCGTTGGGTGACAGAGAGTGGGTTTGGGTTTCGTTGGGGACAGAGAGTGGATTTGGATCATTGGGGACAGAGAGTTGGATTTGGATCATTGGGGAACAGAGAGTGGGTTTGGATGCATTGGGACAGAGAGTGGATTGATCATGGGGACAGAGAGTGGATTTGGAATCATTGGGACAGAGAGTGGGTTTGGTTCATTGGGGACAGAGAGTGGGTTTGGTTCATTGGGGACAAAGAGTGGGTTTGGTTCGTTGGGGAACAAGAGTGGGGTTGGATCATTGGGGAACAGAGAGTGGACTTTGGATGCATTGGGGACAGAGAATGGATTTGGATCATTGGGGGACAGAGGAGTTGTTTTGGGATCATTGGGACAGAGAGTGGGTTTTGGTTCGTTGGGGACAGAGAGTGAGGTTTGGATCATTGGGGACAGAGAAGTGGGTTTGGTTCGTTGGGACAAGAGAGTGGGTTTGGATCAATTGGGACAGAGAGTTGGATTTTGGATCATTGGGGACAGAGAGTGGATTTGGATCATTGGGACGAGAGTGGGTTTGGATCAATTGGGGACAGAGAGGTGGGATTTGATCATTGGGGACAAGAGAGTGGGTTTTGGATCGTTGGGACAGAAGAGTGGGTTTTGGATCATTGGGGACAAGAGAGTGGGTTTGGTTCATTGGGGACAGAGAGTGGGTTTGGTTCATTGGGGACAGAGAGTGGGTTTGGTTCATTGGGGGACAGAGAGTGGTTTGGATCATTGGGGACCAGAGAGTGGGTTGGTTTCATTGGGGACGAGAGTGGGTTTTGGTTCATTGGGGACAGAGAGTGGGTTTGTTCGTTGGGACAAGAGAGTGGGTTTGGTTCATTGGGGACAGAAAGTGGGTTTGGATATTGGGACAGAGAGTGGGTTTTATGCATTGGGGAAGAGAGTGGGGTTTGGATCATTGGGGAACAGAGAATGGATTTGGATCATTTGGGGACAGAGAATGGATTTGGATCATTGAGGGGACAGAAGAGTGGATTTGGATCATTGGGGACAGGAGAATGGATTTGGATCATTGGGGACAGAGAAATGGATTTGGATCATTGGGGACAGAGAGTGGGTTTGGATCATTGGGGACAGAGAAATGGATTTGGATCATTTGGGGACAGAGAAGTGGGTTTGGATCATTGGGGACAGAGAATGGATTTGGAATCATTGGGGACAGAGAGTGGAATTTGGATCATTGGGGACAGAGAATGGATTTGGATCATTTGGGAAGAGAAGTGGGTTGATGCATTGGGGACAGAGAGTGGGTTTGGATCATTGGGGGGACAGAGAGTGGTTGGTTCGTTGGGGAACAGAGAGTGGTGGATCATTGGGGACAAGAGAGTTGGGTTTTGGTTTTCGTTGGGAACAGAGAGTGGGGTTTGGGTTCATTGGGGACAGAAAGTGGGTTTGGTTCGTTGGGGACAGAGAGTGGGGTTTGGATCCATTGGGGACAGAGAGTGGATTTGATCATTGGGGACAGAGAGTGGGTTTGGATCATTGGGACAGAGAGTGGATTTGGGATCATTTGGGGGACATTGAGAGTGGGTTTGGTTGCATTGGGGACAGAGAGTGGGTTTTGGTTTCATTGGGGACAGGAGAGTGGTTTGGTTCGTTGGGGACAGAAGAGTGGGTTTGGAATCATTGGGAAGAGAGTGGCATTTGGATCAATTGGGGAAAGAGAATGGATTTGGATCAATTGGGAACAGAGAGGTGGGGTGGATATTGGGGACAGAGAGTGGGTTTGGTTCATTGGGACAGAGAGTGGGTTTTGGTTCATTGGGGACAGAGAGTGGGGTTTGGTTCGTTGGGGAAGAGAGTGGGTTTTGGTTCATTGGGACAGGGAGAGTGGGTTTGGATCTTGGGGACAGAGAGTGGAATTTGGATCATTGGGGACAGAGAGTGGTTTGGATCATTGGTGGACAGAGAAGTTTGGATTTGGATCATTGGGGACAGAAGAGTGGTGTTTTGGTTCATTGGGACAGAGAGTGGGTTTGGTTCGTTGGGGACAGAGAGTGGGTTGGATTGCATTGGGGACAGAGAGTGGGTTTGGTTCCATTGGGGACAGAGAGTGGGTTTTGGTTCAATTGGGACAGAGAGTGGGTTTGGTTCGTTGGGGACAGAGAGTGGTTTTGGATCATTGGGGACAGAGAGTGGGTTTGGTTCATTGGGACAGAGAGTTGGGTTTGGTTCGTTGGGGACAGAGAGTGGGTTTTGGGTTCATTGGGGACAGAGAGTGGGTTTGGTTCGTTGGGGACAGAGAGTGGTTCGTTTGGTTATTGGGGAACAGAGAGTGGGTTTTGGTTCGTGTGGGGACAGAGATGGATTTTGGTTCATTGGGGACAGAGAGTGGATTTGGATCATTGGGGACAGAGAGTGGATTTGGATCATTGGGGGGACAGAGAGTGGATTTGGCATCATTGGGGGAACAGAGAGTGGTTGGATCATTAGGGGACAGAGAGTGGGTTTGGTTCATTGGGGACAGAGAGTGGGTTTGTTCATTGGGGACAGAGAATGGATTTGGAGATCATTTGGGACAGAGAGTGGGTTTGATCATTGGGGACAGAGAGTGGTTTGGTTCATTGGGGACAAGAGAATGGATTTGGATCATTGGGGACAGAGAGTGGGTTTGAATCAATTGGGGACATGAGAAGTGGGTTTTGGTTCGTTGGGGAAGAGAGTGGGTTTTTGGATCATTGGGGACCAGAAGAGGGATTTGGATCATTGGGGAACAGAGAGTGGATTTGGATCATTGGGGACAGAGAGTGGGTTTGGATCGTTGGGGACAGAGGAGTGGGGTTGGTTCATTGGGGACAGAGAGTGGGTTGGTTCGTTGGGGACAGAGAGTGGGTTTGGATCATTGGGGACAGAGAGTGGATTTTGGATCATTGGGGACAGAGGATTGGGTTTGGATCGTTGGGGACAGAGAGTGGGGTTTGGTTCATTGGGGACAGAGAGCGATTGGGGTTTTGGATCATTGGGGACAGAAGAGTGGATTTGGATCATTGGGGACAGAGAGTGATTTGGATCATTGGGGACAGAGAGTGGGTTGGATCATTTGGCGGACAGAGAGTGGGTTTGGATCATTGGGACAGAGAGTGGGTTTGATCGTTAGGGACAGAGAGTGGGTTTTTGGAATTCATGGACAAGAGAGTGACTTTGGATTATTGGGGGACATGAGGACTGGGTTTGGATCGTTGGCGACAGAAGAGGTGGGTTTTGGATCGTTAGGGACAGGAGTGGTTTGGATCATTGGGGACAGAGAGTGGATTTGGATCATTGGGGACAGAGAGTGGGGTTGGTTCATTGGGACAGAGCGAGTGGGTTTGGACATGGGACAGAGAGTGGATTTGGTTTCATTTGGGGACAGAGACTGGGTTTGATCGTTGGGGACAGAGACTGGGTTTGGATCGTTAGGGACAGAGATGGGTTTGGATCGTTAGGGACAGATTTGAGTGGGTTGGATCATTGGGACAGAGAGTGGATTTGGATCATTGGGACAGAGAGTGGGTTTGTTCAGGGACAGAGAGTGGGTTTTGGTTCATTGGGGAGCAGAGAGTGCGTTTGGTTCGTTTGGCGGACAGAGAGTGGGTTTGGTCTTGGGGACAAGGAGTGGATTTTGATCATGCGGACAGAGAATGGCTTTGGATCATTGGGGACAGAGAGTGGGTTTTGGATCATTGGGGACAGAGAATGGGTTTGGTTCAATTGGGACAGAGAGTGGGTTTGGTTCATTGGGAACAGAGAGTGGGTTTTGCGTTCGTTGGGGACAGAGAGTGGGTTGGTTCATTGGGGGAGACAGAGAGTGGGTTGGATCATTGCGGACAGAGAGTGGCATTTGGATCATTGGGGACAGAGAGTAGGTTTGATCATTGGGGACAGAAGGGATTTGGGATCATTGGGGACAGAGAGTGGGTTTGGTCATTTTGGGACAGAGGTGGGTTTGGCTTCCTGGGGACAGATAGTGGGTTGGCATCATTGGGGACAAGGAGTGGGTTTTGGTTCATTGGGACAGAGAGTGGTTTGGTTCATGGGGACAGAGAGTGGGTTTGGTTCGTTGGGGACAGAGAGTGGGTTTTGGATCATTTGGGGACAGCGAGGTGGGTTCGGTTCACTTGGGGACAGAGAGTGGGTTTGGTTCTTTGGGACAGAGAGTGGGTTGGTTCATTTGGGGACAGAGAGTGGGTTTTGGTTCGTTGGGGACAGAGAGTGGGTTTGGTTCATTGGGACAGAGAGTGGGTTTGGTTCGTTGGGACAGAGAGTGGATTTTTGGTCATTGGGACAGAAGAGTGGAATTTGGATCATTGGGACAGAGAGTGGATTTGGAATCACTTTGGGGACATGAGAGTGGATTTGGCAATCATGGGGACAGATGATGTGGGTTTGATCATTGGACAGAGAGGGGTTTGGTTCATTGGGGACAGAGAGTGGGTTTGGTTCATGGGGCAGGACGAATGGATTTGGATCATTGGGGGACAGAGAGATGGCGTTGGATCATTGGGGACAGAGATGTGGCGGTTTGGTTCACTTGGGGACAGAGAATGGATTTGGATCATTGGGGACAGAGAGTGGGTATTGGATCATTGGGGACAAAGAGTGGGTTTGGTCGTGGGGACAGAGAGTGGGGTTTGGATCATTTGGGACAGAGAGCTGGATTTGGATCATTGGGGACAAGAGTGGTATTGGATCATTGGCGGACAGAGAGTGGGTTTGGATCGTTGGGGACAGAGATGGGGTTGGTTCATTGGGGACAGGAGAGTGAGGTTGGTTCGTGGGGACAGAAGTGGGTTTGCGTCATTGGGACAGAGAGTGGATTTGGATCATGGGCGACAGAGTGGGTTTGGATCGTGGGACCGAGAGTTGGGTTGGTTCATTGGGCAGAGAGTGGGTTGATCATGGGGACAGAGAGTGGATTTGGTTCATTGGGGACAGAGAGTGGATTTGGATCATTGGGACCAGAGAGTGGGTTTGGATCATGTGGGGACAGGGTGGGTTTGGATCATTGGGACAGAGAGTGGGTTTGGATCGTTAAGGGACAGAGAGTGGGTTTGGATCATTGGGGACAGAGAGTTGGATTTGGGATCATTGGGGACAGAGATTGGTTGGATCGTTGGGACAGAGACTGGTTTGGATCGTTAGGACAGAGAGTGGGTTTTGGATCGTTAGGACAGAGAGTGGTTTTGGATCGTTGGGACAGAGACTGGCGTTTGGATTCGTTAGGGGACAGAGACTGGGTTGGATCATTGGGGGACAGAGGGACTGGGTTTGGATCATTGGGGAACAGAGAGTGGGTTTGGGATCATTGGGGACAGAGAGTGGATTTGGATCATTGGGGACAGAGAGTGGGTTTGGATCATTGGGGGACCAGAGAGTGGGTTTGGATCGTTGGGACAGAGACTGGGTTTGGTTCGTTGATACGCTGATTCTTACCGATGTGGCGAGCTCGGCCATCGGTCCTTCTCCTGCGCCACTCCTCGGTACAGACGCCTCCTTGCTGCGCAGACACAGCTCCTCCTCCTTCAGCTGCTCTCATATCTGTGAATATAATACATCTATGAACCTTGGACCATCATTCCTTCCTTCCCCCAGGACGTTCCACTAAAATACATATATAACGTTAAATAATTCTCTTTGGTCTATTTGGATGGTACTTAAAATACTTAAACCTCTATAAAAATTTTAAATTCAAAATACTTTACACTTTGATCAAATCCAGAAATGGCAAATAATGTATTCTGTCTAATTAGGGACCGTTAACGACTGTGTTCTTCTTTCCATCCCCTTGTTTGCCTGATGAACTGTATATTTACCTGAGTTTTGGACTCTCTCTCTCCCTCTGACACTCTTCTTCTCTCTCCCTCTGCAGTCGCTCTCTCAGCTCCTCTGTTTGCTGGATGAAGCGTTGGGCCGCTCTCGTCGTCCGCCTTGCCAACAAAGCCTCCGCTTCGTGTAGGAGCCGCAGTTTTTCAGGCTCCTGTTTGTTTTGGAGATCATTCCTTTGGATCTCCGGCTTCCAGACCTGCACCCACACAGAAACTGCTCTAAACTCTTTCCTTTACACCTATCTGTAGCTTGAAACCTGCGACCCAACACGGGAACTGCTCTGAAACACTTTCCTTTACCACCTTTATCTGTACTAAACCTGCACCAACACGGGAAACTGCTCTGAAACCTTTCCTTTACCACCGTTTATCTGTACTAAACCGTGCACCAACACGGAAACTTGCTCTGAAACACTTTCCTACCAACCTTTATCTGTACTAAACCTGCACCAACCGGGGAACTGCTCTGAACACTTTTTCCTTTACCACCTTTATCTGCTTACTAAACCTGCTACTCCAACACGGAAATGCTCTGAAACACTTTCCTTACCACCCTTTTATCTGTTCACTGAACCTGCACCAACAAGGAAACTTGCTCTGAACTCTTTTCCTTTACCACCTTTATCTGCTTACTAAACCATGCACCAACCACGGAATGCTCTAAACTCTTTTCCTTACCACCTTTATCTGTTACTAAACCTGCACCAACACGGAAACTGCTCTGAAACACTTTCCTTTACCTACCTTTTCTGTTACATAAACCTGCACCAACACGGAAAAACTGCTCTGAAACACTTTCCTTTAATTCTTGTACTAAACCTGCACCCAACATTTGGAAACTGCTCTGACACTTCTCCATTACCACCTTATCTGTTTACTAAACCTGCACCAACATGGAAACTGCTCTGAAACTCTTTCCTTTATCTGTTACTAAACCTCACCAAACACGGAAACTGCTCTTAAACTCTTTTCCTTTACACCTTTATCTGTTACTAAACTCTGCACCAACAAAGGAACTTGCTCTGAAATTCCTTCCTACCACCTTATCTGTTTACTAAACCTGCACCAACACGGAAACTGCTCTGAAAACTGCCTTACTTTACCACCTTTATCTGTTACTAAACCTGCACCAACACGGAAACGCTTCTGAAACTCTTTCCTTTACCACCTTTATCTGTTACTAACCTGCACCAACATGGAACTGCTCTGAACACTTTCCTTTACCACCTTTATCTGTTACTAAACCTGACCAACACGAAAACTTGCTCTGAAACTCTTTCCTTTACCACCTTTAATCTGTTACTAAAACCTGCACCAAACGGAAAACTGCTCTGAACTTCCTTCCCTTATACCACCTTTATCTGAAAACTAAACCTGCACCAACACGGAAACTGCTCTGAAACTCTTTCCTTTACCAACCTTTATCTGTTACTAAACTGCACCAACATGGGAAACTGCTCTGTGAAACTCTCTCCTTTACCAACCTTTATCTGTTACTAAACCTGCCACCAACATGGAAACTGCTCTTGAAACACTTTTCCTTTACCACCTTATCTTGTTTTACTAAAACCTGCACCAAACACGGAAATGCTCTGAACTCTTTCCTTTACCACCTTTATCTGTTACTAAACCTGCAACCAACACGGAAACTGCTCTTGAAACTTCTTTCCTTTACCACCTTATCTGATTACTTAAACCTGCACCAACATTGGAAACTTCTCTAAACTCTTTTCCTTTACCAACCTTTATCTGTTACAACCTGCACCAACACGGAACTGCTTCTGAAATCCTTTCCTTTACCACCTTTATCTGTCTACTTAAACCTGCACCAACATGGAAAACTGCTCTGAAACTCTTTCCTTTACCACCTTATCTAGTTTACTAAACCTGCACCAACATGGAAACTGCTCTGAAACACTTTCCTTACCATCCTTTCATCTGTAACTAAACCTGCCCACCAACATTTGAACTGCTCTAAAATCTTTCCTTTATCTGTTACTAAACCCTGCACCAAACACAGATAAACTTGCTCTCGAAACACTTTCCTTTACCAACCTTTATCTGTTACTAAACCGCTGCACCAACATTGTGGAAACTGCTCTGAACTCCTTCCTTTACCACCTTTATCTGTTACTAAACCTGCCACCAACATGGAAACTGCTCTGAACACTTTCCTTTACCACCTTTATCTGTTACTAAACCTGCACCAACACGGGAAACTGCCTCTGAAACTCCTTCCTTTACCACCTTTATCTGTTACTAAACCTTGCACCAACACGGAAACTGCCTCTGAAAACTCTTTTCCTTTATCTTACTTTAAACCTGCACCAAACATGAAACTGCTCTGAACTTCTCTTCCTTTACCACCTTTATCTTTTTTACTAAAACCTGCGACCAACACGGAAACTGGCTCTGAAACTCCTTTCCTTTACACCTTTATCTGTTACTAAAACCTGCACCAACACGGAAACTCTGCTCTGAACTCTTCCTTTATCTGTTACTAAAACCTGCACCAACATGGAAACTGCTCTGAAACACTCTCCTTTACCACCTTTATCTGTTTATAAACCTGCACCAACATGGAAACTGCCTCTGAACTCTCTCCTTTACCACCTTTATCTTTACAAACCTGCCACCAACACGGAAACTGCTCTGAAACTCTTTCCTTTATCTGTTTTACTTAAACCTGCACCACATGGAAACTGCTCTGAAACTCTCTCCTTTACCACCTTTATCTTTGTTACTAAACCTTGCACCAACACGGAAACTGCTCTGAAACTCTTTCCTTTAACCACCTTTATCTGTTACTAAACCTGCACCAAACACGGAAACTGCTCTGAAAACAACTTTTCCTTTACACCTTTATCTGTTACTAAACCTGCACCAACACGGAAACTGCTTCTAACCTCTCTCCTTTACCACCTTTATCTGTTACTAAACCTGCACCAACATGGAAACTGCTCTGAAACTCTTTCCTTTATCTGTTAACTAAACCTGCACCAACATGGAAACTGCTCTGAAACACTTTCCTTTACCACCTTTATCTGTTAACTAAACCCTGCACCAACATGGAAACTGCTCTGAAACCCTTTCCTTTACCACCTTTTATCTGTACTAAACCTTGCACCAACACAGAAAACTGCTCTGAAACACTTTCCTTTACCACCTTTATTGTTACTAAACCTGCACCAACATGGAAACTGCTCTTGAACTTCTTTCCTTTACCACCTTTATCTGTTAACTAAACCTGCACCAACACGGGAAACTGCTCTGAAACACTTTCCTTTACCACCTTATCTGTTACCTTAAACCTGCACCAACACGGGAAACTTGCTCTTGAACACTTTCCTTTATCTGTCTAAACTGCACCAAACATGGAAAATCCGCTCTGAAACTCTTTCCTTTACCACCCTTTATCTGTTACTAAACCTGCACCACACGGAAACTGCTCTGAAACTCCTTTCCTTTACCACCTTATCTGTTACTAACCTGCACCAACACGGAAACTTGCCTCTGAACTCTTTCCTTTTACCACCTCTTATCTGTTTAACTAAACCTGCACCAACATGGAAAACTGCCTCTTGACTCTCTCCTTTACCACCTTTATCTTTTACTAAACCTGCACCAACACGGAAACTGCTCTGGAAACTCTTTTTCCTTTATCTGTTACTAAACTGGCACAACATGGAAACTGCTCTGAAACTCTCTCCTTTACCACCTTTATCTTTTTACTTAAACCTGCACCAACACGGGAACTGCTCTGAAACTCTTTCCTTTACCACCCTTTATCTGTTACTAAACCTGCACCAACACGGAAAACTGCTTCTGAAACACTTTTCCTTTACCACCTTTATCTTTTTACTAAACCTGACCAACCACGGAAACTGCTCTGAAACTCTCTCCTTTACCAACCTTTATCTGTTACTAAACCTCACCAACATGGAAACTGCCTCTTGAACTCTTCCTTTTATCTGTTACTAAACCTGCACCAACATGGAAACTGCTCTGAAAACACTTTCCTTTACACCTTTATCTAGGTTACTAAACCTTGCCCAACATGGAAAACTGCTCTGAAACTCTTTCCCTTTACACCTTTATCTTGTTTACTTTAAACCTGCACCAACACAGAAACTGCTCTGAAACACTTTCCTTTACCACCTTTATCTGTTTACTAAACCTGCACCAACATGGAAAATGCTTCTTGAAACTCTTTTCCTTTACCACCTTTATCTGTTACTAACTGCACCAACACGGAAATTTGCTCTTTTGAAACACTTTCCCTTTACCACCTTTATCTGTACTTAAACCTGCACCAACACGGAAACTGCTCTGAACACTTTCCTTAAATCTGTTACTAAACCTGCACCAAACATGGAAACTTTCTCTTGGAAACTCTTCCTTTACCACCTTTCTCTGTTACTAAACCTTGCACCAACACGGAAACTTGCCTCTTGAACTCTTCTTTTACCACCTTTATCTGTTACTAAACCGCACCAACACGGAAACTGCTCTGAAACTCTTTCCTTTACCCCTTTATCTGTTACAAACCTGCCACCCAACATGGAAACTGCTCTTGAAACACTTTCCTTTACACCTTTATCTGTTATAAACCTTGCACCAACATGGGAAACTGCTCTGAAACTCTTTTCTTTACCACCTTTATCTGCTTACTAAACCTGCACCCAACACGGAAAACTGCTCTGAAAACTCTTTCCTTTTACCACCTTTATCTGTTACTAAACCTGCACCAACACGGAAACTGCTCTGAAACACTTTCCTTTACCACCTTTATCTTGTTACTAACCTGCACCAACACGGAAACATGCTCTGAAACACTTTCGTTTACCACCTTTATCTGTTATAAACCTTGCACAAACATGGAACTGCTCTGAAAACTCTTTCCTTTACCACCTTTATCTGTTACTAACTGCCACCAACCAACATGGAAACTGCTCTGAAACTCTTTCCTTTCCACCTTTATCTGTTATTAAACCTGCACCAACCGGGAAAACTGCCTTCTGAAACTCCTTCCCTTACCACCTTTAGTCTGTTACTAAACCTGCCCAAACGGAAAACTGCTCTGAACTCTTTTCCTTACCACCTTTATCTTTTACTAAACCTGCACCAACATGGAAACGTGCTCTGAAAACACTTTCCTTTATCTGTTACTAAAACCTGCACCAACATGGAAACTGTCTGAAACTACTTTCCGTTTATCTGTTACTAAACCTGCCACCAACATGAGAAACTGCTCTGAAACTCTTTCCGTTTATCTGTTATAAACTGCACCAACATGAAACTGCCTGAAAACTCTCCTTTATCTGTTACTAAACCTGCACCAACACTGGAAACTTGCTCTGAAACTCTTTCCCCATTTATTGTTCTATAACCTGCACCAACACGGAAACTGCTCTGAAACTCTTTTCCTTTACCACCTTTATCTGTTACTAAAACTCACCAACACGGAAACTGATCTTCTGGAAACTCTTTCCTTTATCTGTTACTAAACCTGCACAACACAGAAACTGCTCTGAAACTTCTTTCCTTTATCTTGTTACTCTAAAACCTTGAGCCAACACGGAAACTGCTACTGGAACTTCTTTTCCTTTACCACCTTATGCTGTTACTAACCTGCACCACATGGAAACTGCTCATGAAACTCTTTCCTTTATCTGTTTACTAAACCTGACAACATGGAAAACTGCTCTGGAAACTTCTTTCCTTTATCTTGTTACTAAACCTGCACGCAAACCGGAAACTGCTCTGTGAAACTCTTTCCTTATCTGTTACTAAACCTGCCACCAACATTGGAAAATTGCTCTGAAACTCTTTCCTTTACCACTTTATCTTGTTACTAAACCTGCACCAACATTGGAAATCTGCCTGAAAACTTCCTTCCTTTACCACCTTTATCTGTTACTAACCTGCACCAACATGGAAACTTGCTCTTGAAACTCCTTCCTGTACCACCTATTATCGGTACTAAACCTGCAACCAACATGGAAACTGGCTCTGAAACTCCTTCCTTTACCACCTTATCTGTTACTAAACTGCAACCAACATGGAAACTGCTCTGAAACTCTTTCCGTTACCACCTTTATCTGTTACTCAAACCTCACCAACACGGAAATGCTTCTGAAACCACTTTCCTTTACCACCTTCTATCTTGTTTTACTAAACTGCCACCAACATGGAAACTGCTGCTGAAACTCTTTCCTTTACCACCTTTACTGTTACTAAACCTGCACCAACATGGAAACTTGCTCTGAAAACTCTTCCTTTTACCACCTTTATTCTGTTCTAAACCTGCACCAACACGGAAACTGCTCTGAAACTCTTTCCTTTACCATTTATCTGTACTAACCTGCACCACACTGGAAACTGCTCTGAAACTCTTTCCTTTACACCTTCTCATCTTGTTACTAACCTGCACCAACACGGAAACTGCTCTAACATCTTTCCTTTACCACCTTTATCTGTCTTACTAAACCTGCCACCCAACATTGGGAAACTTGCTCTGAAACTTTTCCTTTATCTGTTACTAAACCTGCACCAACATTGGAAACTGCTCTGAAAACACTTTTCCTTTACCCCCTTTATCTGTTTACTAAACCTGCACCAACACGGAAACTGCTCTTGAAACTCTTCCGTTTACCACCTTTATCTGTTACTAAGAACCTGCACCAAACGGGGAAACTGCTCTGAAACTCTTTCCTTTACCACCTTTATCTGTACTAAACCTGCCACCAACACTGGAAAACTGCTCTGAACTCTTTCCTTATCTGTACTAAACCTGCCACCAACACAGAAACTTGCTCTGAAACTCTTTCCTACACCTTTATCGTACTAAACCTGCACCAACATGGAAACTGCTCTGAAACTCTTTCCTTTATCTGTTACTAAACTGCACCAACATGGAAACTGCTCTGAAACTCTTTCCTTTATCTGTTACTTAAACCTGCACCACATGGGAAACTGCTCTGAAACTCTTTTCTTTACCACCTTTATCTGCTTACTAAACCTGCACCCAACACGGAAAACTGCTCTGAAAACTCTTTCCTTTTACCACCTTTTCTGTTACTAAACAACTGCACCCCACACGGAAACTGCTCTGAAACTTCTTTCCTTTATCTGTTACTAAACCTGCACCAACTGGAAACTGCTCTGAAACTCTTTCCTTTACCACCTTTATCTGTTACTAAACCTGCACCAACATGGAAACTTTGCTCTGAAACTCCTTTCCTTTACCACCTTTATCTGCTTAACTAACACCTGCACCAACATGGAAACTGCTCTGAAACTCCTTCCTTTACCACCTTTATTGTTTACTAAACCTGCGACCCAACATGGAAACTGCTCTTGAAACTCTTTCCATTTACACCTTTATCTGTTACTAACCTGCACCAACACGGAAACTGCTCTGAAACCTTCCTTCTACGCACCTTTTATCGTTACTAAACTGCACCAACATGGAAACTTGCTCTGAAACTCTTTCCTTTACCACCTTTATCTGTTCTAAACCTGCACCAACATGGAAACTGCTCGAAACTCTTTCCTTTACCATCTTATCTGTACGGCTGGGACTGTTTACACCTGCTTTCGATAACGATGCCTGAATATCTTTTTCGATATCTATACTAAAATATTTGTCGCGTAGAACCAGAAAACAGAAACTGCAAATGTGTAAATATCGGGTCCACCTCATCCATCCATCTTCTTCCGATAGATAGATAGATAGACTACATAGATACATAGATAGATAGATAGATAGATAGATATATAGATACATAGATAGATAGATGATAGATGATACATAGATACATAGATAGATAGATAGATAGAATAGATATTAGATACATAGATAGATAGATTAGATAGATACATAGATAAGATAGATTAGAGATATATAGATACATAGATAGATAGATAGATAGATAGATAGATACAT
The DNA here is from genome assembly GCA_007210695.1 of Neogobius melanostomus. Classification (NCBI taxonomy): domain Eukaryota; kingdom Metazoa; phylum Chordata; class Actinopteri; order Gobiiformes; family Gobiidae; genus Neogobius; species Neogobius melanostomus. Next base: position 2,929 of record VHKM01001238.1, on the reverse strand, counting down.
AAGATACATAGATACATAGATAGATAGATAGATAGATAGAATAGATTACATAGATACATAGATGATAGATTAGCATAGATTACATAGCAAGATTAGATACATATATACTAGGATACATAAGATAACATAGAATAGATAGATAGATAGAGTAAGATAGATAGAAGATAATACATACATAGATACATAGATACATAGATAGATAGTAGATACTTAGATAGATACATAGATAGATAGGTAGATACATAGATAGAAGATGAGATAGATAGACTAGATACATACAAGATACCATAGATTACAGTAGATAGATAGATAGATAGATAGATTAGATACATACATATGATCATAATAGATAGATACATAGATACATAGATTAGATAGATACATATATATATATATTATATAATATATCATATATATATATATATATAT